>VWZK01009566.1:549969-573830 GCA_013396935.1 Baryphthengus martii
CAGCATGGGGAGGGGGAGGGAGCCCGGACCGGCTCCGGCGCCGTTGCTGAGGCAGCAGGAGCCTCAGCAGCATCCCTGAGAGCCAGGCAAGCAAACTCCTCCTCCCTCCCGCTCTCATCTCCTCTCTCTCCCCGCTTCTTTTGCAAAGATGGCAACCGAGGGGCTGCACGAGAACGAGACCTTGGCATCGCTGAAGAACGAGGCCGAGAGCCTGAAGGGCAAGCTAGAGGAGGAGCGGGCCAAGCTGCACGACGTGGAGCGTGAGTGGGGCNCCAGCCGCGGGGGCTTCTGGCCTGGCTCGGGTGCGCGCCTGCGCTGCCTGTGGAGGGGGGAGGAGGAGAGACGGTGAATTGTACCCCGCAGTGGATTCTGAGATTAATTTTCAACTGTTTAATGTACATCTTAGTGGCGGCAACAAAGGTTAGACCCTGCCTTGTGGAAGTTGATGGGAATTTGCTTTAACGAGACCAGGATTTCACCCGAGGTGGAAGGGCTTAAAAAGGAACGTTGTTTCCGAAACCTTCTTACCCCCTTCCACCAAGGAACCAATTTGCAGGGATCCAGCGTTGATTCAGAGGTGCAGGGTGAGTCAATGTTGGAGCTGTCAATGCGGAACTCACCGTTACCAGCTGCAGTTTCAAGCTCCACGGTTAACATATCAGAAATGACATGGACAGATTTCAGCCCTGTCCTCCCCTCCTGCCCCCTCACCTCGGTTCAGGAAAAAATAAGCTACCATTTTAATAGAGCTTCTCAAATAGATATTCATTCATCTGTCCCGAGATAAAACCATCCTTTTATTTTTATTGTTTCATGTTTATAATTACAACGATGCAATATACTGCAGGGTTTCTTTTTTTGAGAAAAACATGCCGATTACTGTATTCCTCTGAAATCATATAGCTCACTTTATTAGAGATACTAGTGGGTCATTAAAACATCTATTTTATCTGTTTTGCTGCCTCAGATGTTGAAAAAGAATCTGAGCCTATATGGAGTGATTTAGTTCCTAGTGTTTTGCAAGACTTGCAAACATTTACAACTTTCAGGTGAGGGAGGGTTAAAAGATTGTTTTTCTGGAGTAAATAGAGCATTTTCTTGTCTAATTATGTTATGTGAGTGTCCTATTAATAGGAATCATTAAACAAATGGAGATGGCCTCATTACAGAAACATTACCCTAAATAATCTTATTCCTACAGTATTTTCTGTATCAGAAGTAGTGGGGCCTCTGTTTAATAGACCTCTGAAGTGTATGCTTAAATCCACTTCAGCTCACAAGGAGTTTTACCTGTGATTGCAGTGATACCGTAACTGTGCATGCCATTGGTAGTCATAGGATATTTATGCCTTTGTCATACGTAAAATCTGTAAAATTACTTTGGAAGGCTGTGTTTGCATAGCCATGACATGGTCTCTAAGACAGGAGACTTACGCTGCTGTAGAACAATAATCTCTCTTGGTATTTAATATAATTGATTCTCTATCAGAGCTTTTTTGCACATAAATTACCCCCAAGAACTGTCTCTGCAGAGATTATAAGTTTCAGAATAAAGCAGCTCTTCTGTTTTGATGTTTGTTTTTTTTTGTAATCTAAAACTATCTTTTGCATTTTTTTTTTATCTGATCATGACTTTCCCTCTTTTGGTTCCCAAAACAAACAGCTGGCTGAACTAGGATTGCCCTTATTTGTTCAACTGGTTTTGAACATCAGCTCTCAAAAATGTGGATAGAAAAAGGAAATACCAAACATGCATTTGATTTGCAATCATACGACTTTAAGGATTCGATTCTGTTGCTTAAAACTTGAGATGTAGATAGAACAGTTTGTTCTGTTCATGCAGTCCATAGTGTTTTGAGACCATTAGAACCAACTGACTTCCAGCACAGAAAAGATCAAAGACCCAATAGTATCTGCATCAAGTCCACACCTCCTCTTTAGGCCAAATGATATGTTTTAGAAAAATAGCCTGTTTTATCTGGACCTTTGTAAAACCACTCGAACTACTTATTGGCGTAGCTGGTCTACTTGCCCGAGAGCGTAATTTTCGACTATCTTGAAACAATATTGAGGAATGCTTTAAAATAATTATCTGACTCTAAAACGTGTGCTAGGCGGGTGCAGGATTATTATGGCTGTGGTTGGAGATAAGTGTCCTCAGAGAATCAGTAAGGCTAAACCAGACAATTCCACATGGTCTCGGCTGTGTTGACATAATGGAAACACTTTGTCCATTGTCTGTGAAACGTTTGTTTTTTCAGATATGTTCTGGACACAAGCATCTTTCCAGCTGCCATAATAACCTCCTGTCCTGTGTTTTCATGTCTTTTGATTGGATCATTTGGCAGATTTCCATGGGCAAAAGTAAGGGGAAATGTATCTTTTCCTCAGTGGGTTTATATGGTACTTTCTCACTTCTGACCTTCTGTTAGAGATGATACGGACAAATTGTTAGGAATGGTGGACTGCGCTTGTCCCCTGGCTGGGTGAGACTGGTCAAGCAGAAATTTCAGGTGAGACCATTATTCTGGCACAGCCTGTGGGGCTGGTGGCTTTGAAAGACAACTGTTGAAAAGTTAATCCACTAGAAATCAGTCTCTGCCTTAGGCAGAAATTGCTCCCCTGACCCTGTGCCAGGGGATGATCTCAAAGTTGAGGATGCCTGCTCTCTTGCTCTGACAGCCCTTCCTAGCCCATGAGCTTTTTTGCAGCTCTAGAAAAGTGATGAGAGGTTGAAGCAGCACTGCCGCTCCAAAGCAATCACCTGACATGTGGGATGTGGGAGTGAGGCTCCAGCATGGCGTTGAAAAGCTTAAGATTTCCTCCACCAGCTTGTTAAAGCATGTGAGCTTCTGCATTTATTTCAAAAAGTTTGAGTCAGGCTTTGCCCCCGTAACTAACAGCAGCTGGGTTATTGTAGGTTTCAGCGCGGACAAACACACAACACAGGGAAGTGCTGGATCCTAGTAGCTCTTCCCTGGAGGGAGTCATTTTTAATTCTGGTACCAGAGTCTCCTGCCCCAGGACCCCTACTTTGCTATGAGGCTTGAAACCTCTCTCACCCTCCCTGATGCTCCAGGTGAAGTGTGTCAGAGTTGTCAGAGGGTGCATCATGGCCCTACTCAGCTCCACACCGGACAAAGAATGGTGGAGCAGAGAAATAGATTTCCTCAGGTGACTCTTTCTTCCATACATGTGCAGATGACCCCAGCATGAGACATCAGGGTTACGAGACACCTTTTAGTTGTGTCAGCTGCTGTGGGATGAATTTTATGTCAGAGTTTGCACAATTGGAAATGTAAATTTGTTGGGTTTTTAAGAATATCAGCTGAAAGTACTGCTATTAAATGAGGTGTAAAAGAAAAGACTTTGCCAGAGGATGCCACTCGGGTCAGTTTATTGACTGCCCTCTCTGTTTCTCTTTCCTGTAAAGAAAAACCTGACTCACCCATGAAGTCCTCAATGTCTGTGGACACTGTTGAGAAGTTGTGTAGCGCACTCTTATAGCAAATGCCAAACTTCCCTGCTCGCTCAGGCCTGTGTCCTGGCCCTCAGTCCTCCCCTGGCCACCAGGAGGGATGGCACAGCAGAGGAGAAGTCTCCAGCGCCAGTGGTTGGTACCTGTATCACACTGCACCACTGCTGCGGTGCCAAGAGCCAACTGCAGCTGGGAGTCTCCCATCCAGAACAAGTGTTTCACCATTGGAACCTTGGGGATTTGATGCTTAATCCCTTCTTTTATATGATTTTTCCTCCAAGTAGTAGTATTGGTCTTCTGCTGAGTACCTTGAGGCATGTGTTAGGCTGGAGGCTGCCTGTGCCTCAGTCAGACCGAGGATTTCCCAATAAGAGGGGGCAAAGGCATAGTCTGTTTTCCAGTTATACTTGGGTGTGATGATCTGCAAGAGCTTCAGCTGCTGCAGCCCTGGAATTCAGGCCTTGAGTGACTTCATGTTTATCTTTCCTTGGTGAATATGTTCATACACCACCCACCTTGGTTTTACCACCTGCCAGTTCTGAAGCACAGTTCCTTGGCTTGCACCGTAGACTCAAACTTCAAGGATTGATGCCTCCAAGTGACGTTACTCGTAAACATAGAGATATGCCAGGGTAGAGCTTTGATGCAGGGCTCTCTAACCATCAGCTGTTTGCAGTTCATCAGGTGGCAGAGCGTGTGGAGGCTCTGGGCCAGTTTGTGATGAAGACCAGGAGAACCCTGAAGGGTCATGGAAATAAAGTTCTCTGTATGGACTGGTGCAAAGACAAGAGAAGGATCGTGAGCTCTTCCCAGGTATGCTGTTGGGCAGAGATTTTTCAAAGCTGTGGAGGACTGTACGAATCTTTTGGCTGTGCTATGTGCTACTCTTTGCAGATGGTACCTGTGTATAGTGCAGATGGTTTCAGGATGCCTTTAAAGCAGTTCATAGGCAATGTGTTTATCCAGAGAGCAGAAGTTCAAGCTTCTGGTCACTGGTATACCTGTTGTAGCTAAAACTCTAAATATTTTCCCCATATTCTCTTCTACGATAGAAAACAGAGAGAATTCATCTGAGGCCATTTTTATTTCCTTGTTCTTTACAGATAAAATATTTAATAACAATTTCAGTTTATGCGTTCAGAGAAAATAATCAGGAAAAGGGAAAAAATATTGATTCTTCTAGAGATTCTGGGCCCCAGAAATTTCTCCTGCAGTCTGTATGATTGGTATGACCTTGAAAACCTCAAACATCCTGCTAAAATTACTGCATTTACTTGGGCATTTCGAGAAACAGTCCTAACACCTGCTCATGACCAGTCTCATGAGCTGGAGGAGGTAATGAGATAATTACTGCTTCGTCCTGTGCCCAGTATGGCAGTGAGTGAGCTTGTTGCATCTCACAGCTGTTCATTGACCTATATGAAATCTGTCAGGGATCTCACTTGAGGGATAAAAATAGGCAATCTGCATTGCAAGCCACCTTCAGTTACTGTGAGTTTTTACCATTCATGGTGATCTCAGCAAAGAGAATAATTTTAAATAATTAATGTCATATTTTTTAAAGTGGTTAAAATGTCAGTGTATAGATCAGAAAGCTCAGCAGGGAAGTTGTAATGCAGTTTTTGCTCTATTTAAAAACTGTAGTGAGTCCAGGTACAGCAACAATTGTTGCTCAGTAATAAACGTTTTACTTTCGTGATACGCGGATAATATTAGATGCATAAGGCAAAGTAGCTGGCATGAGTGTAGTGGGCATGCACAATGCAATCGTGTTGCTCTCCGGAGAAAAAAAGTAAAACCAGAAATTGGTCGTTTAAGCTGACATCAGCCATCTCAGTGAGAAGGAGATAGGCTTTTCTTCTGGTCAAAGACATAACTGGCACTACTGAGGAGTGTCTTCTCAGTGCTTCACCGTGATTGTTGTGCTTTTGTTAAAATGGAGACAAATACTTCTTGACATAACAGACTGTGGGATGGAAGTGAGCAGCAGAGTTTTCCCCAGATGTGGGAAGTAAGCTAGCAGCCGTGTCTCTACAAGGCCTCAATTTCTCTCTTTCTGCTTTCATTTAGGATGGGAAGGTGATTGTGTGGGATTCCTTCACAACCAACAAGGTAAGTGAAACTTCAGCAAAAAACAGATTTCTGTGCGAGGGCACATGATGGTGAGATAAGATGACGGGCTGAAAGGCTCACAGGTGTCACAGGAGGCAGCAAGATGGTGGGATAACACGCAAACCTCCACCAGACCCTCAAACCAAGGGGTCTAGGACAAAACATTTCCCTCTGAGCAAAGTTCCTGTCAGGGCACTGGGATCTGTTGTGGACTCCAGCGGGAAACTCTTCATTGATAAGGAGGGCTCCTGGCTGAGAGCAAAGCCCTGCCAGCAAAACAGACGCCCAACCTGAGTAACCCCTGTACCAAGTGCCATGTGTGATCACCTGGGATCCTTCAGCCATGGTGTTCGTTGTGAAAGGTGCCGCTGCTCCTCCAGGCGCTGCCAGGGCTGCCTCGTGGCACCCTGCTCCACACAGCTGAGAAAACCAACTTGTTTGGAACTCATTTTTACATGTGCAGCATTGAGGACCTTTTACAGCACTGGTGGAAAGTGTCAAGGAGGGACTAGCCGTCTTCCTGCTGTTCTGTTGGGTTCTGCAGTGAGAGATGTCCCCACCTTGCATGTGAGTTATAGCTGGGAGAAACACCTGTACCTTCCACTAATGCTAAGAATGTGCCACAGAAATACTGAACTTCCTACTCTACTCTGCTTTCCTTAAATCAATTAGGGAAACAGTGACATCCCAGCTTAAAGAGATGCTGTGTTTCAGGAACACGCGGTGACGATGCCATGTACCTGGGTGATGGCTTGTGCATATGCCCCATCTGGATGTGCCATTGCTTGTGGGTAAGTTCCCCATTTCCACAGCTGCTTACACAGAGAAACTTGATTTGTAGTGGTGCCTTGGTGCCTTCAGATGCTGTCGGATAGAAGTTTGCGTGCCTTGATTGTGGGTGGGAGGACTACACTCAATGTCTCTCATTCTGTTCCCATAATGGCTCATATACATTATCTCCACTGACTTCAGTGCAATGACATTTGTTGTATAAGCATGGAAAATAATCCTCTTTCAGCATTTATATCATGGGTTAGGAATTCTGCATGCGTGCGTCTTCCCCGTTCCAGTTTGGTTGTATGTCTTGGATATATCTTCTAAGGGAAAGAGGTTTTAACCCTGATCTTACTTTGCACTCTTGCTTCTACAACATTGAGAAGGTTAGTCATTAATGGTTACCAGCATGTGAATAGATCCTGCCAAGATGGGGTGGGGAGCAATAACCCTGTCCTTGATAATATTCTCCAAGTGTTCTGAGGGCTCAGGTTTGAAAAAATTGCGTTTATACAGGGAGAAAACAGAGATGAGATGTTGGCAAAACATCTTGTAAAAAAGGACTGCGTAGATCAGACAGACAAAACAAGCTTGGGGCAAGAGAAGGGAACAAAGGGAGACTTTACTGTGCAGCTTGCAAATCTAGAAAGCAGCAAATTGAGTCAGACAGGCAGACTCCGCAAATGTGTGGAGGGGGAGTGCAGAGACTTCATGGTTTTGACTAAAACTGAAAGAATGGCAAGAAAGCTCTGTCTTCATACTTGTAAGAGAGACAGGGAGGGCACATATGCATTGCTCTGCCTAATTCTGTGTTTCTGTTGTGCTGTCAGTTAAGTGCTGTGCACGTAATATAAGGCACAGAACTGGCACCTGGTGGTGTGCCAGGATCCCAGGGACCAGGGCAGAGCTGATGTACCACGGCTCTAGAAAAGGGTCAGACACAAGTCAGACCCTCGAGGAAAGAGCCCTACATCTGGCCTGGGAGACATAGTTTAACTGATGCAACCAACTGTCCAGGAGGGACACACCAGCTACAGAGCTGTGCTTCTGTTGCCTTTTCTCCAAACTCTTCTAGAAGCCCTATCTTCACACCCACTACTTGCTACACCATCTCTTCCATAGGAGTTAGGTCAAATTTATTATGGTAGACAAATAATGATGCTTAAATATTGATCCTCATAATAACAGATGTCAACAGAAAAGTAACAGTTTGGCTGTATGTGAAACATTAACCCTGAGATGACTGCCATGTCACCTCCCAGTTTTATACTTTTGTGAGGTTTCATTCAATGCCATTTATAAACTCGATGAGGGTAAAAAATACGGAGACGCAGCTGTTGAAGTTCTGTAAAGTAGCCAGGCTGGTGAGGCAGCTGGGGCTTCCCTGCGCAGGGAGATCCCGGACAGCACAATACAGGGAAGTCGGTACTTGTAAGAGTTTGGCAGCGCAGCTCTGACAGGTGGTTTCCTTCTGATCACCACTTGCCTTTTGTCGTTGCAGTTTTAACCAGTTCTCCTCTCTCTGTTATTGCTATTACTCTCTTTAGTGGTCTGGACAACAAGTGTTCTGTGTACCCTCTGACATTTGACAAAAATGAAAATATGGCTGCAAAGAAGAAATCGGTTGCAATGCACACAAACTACTTGTCTGCCTGCAGCTTCACTAACTCAGACATGCAGGTAAATGCTTTCCCTGCCCGCTGCTCACCATCCAGCAACGCCTAACATGGGCTGCTCTCGTACGTGATGCAAGTAACCTTCCTTGCACTTGGGTCACCCAGGGCCACGTCCTGCCTCACGCTGGAAACCCCTCTCTGGGGTCTCTGAAGATACTACAAAAGCTGCTGTAAGGAAATGCTTGTCACAGCCTGTGGCCGGGATGGCAGGCCCTGCAAAGGCCTCTTGCTTCTGCAGAGGGAGCTCACTGGTACCTGTGTGTTCTCTGCTCACTGGCTCTCTGCTCGCTTGTGTTTTTAGGAGCTCAAACTAATACAAATATTTAAAAATCCACTTTGGCTAGTACTAGGCTGGGTATGTGCTATGCCAGCCGATGGAGGCTGTGTTGTTTGCCTGCTTTGTCCTGGATGTCTGGCCAACTTTACTTTTGCTTTCATTCTTAATGTTTTTTGTTTGTACCATGTGAGATATGTGAGCTTGAGGAAGGCCTCACAGGGCCAGCCCTGTTGTCTGTCCATGCCGTGGTGTGTTCCCTCGAGGGAAAGGAGTGATGCTACCCCATCTCACAGCCCAGGGTGGGGCTTGGAGCACAAAGGCAGTGGGAGACGATGGCAAAGCACAAACTCAATGCAGATCTTCTGAGACCAGGCCAGCCTTCCTCTCTAGTGAATATCTCAAAGATCTCTTTCTTTGGGAACATGAACAGTGATGAAAGGAGCCAGGATAATCCCCTTGTCCTCTCTGTTTTTGTAATTTAATTGAAGCTCTGCTCTGTGCAGCTCTGCAGCAAAATGAGTGGCAGAAGGGAGCGTTTTCATTGCTGTCTGTGTCAGCAGAACTGCTGGAAAGGGAATACCTTGTCCTCTTTTTCCAGATATTTGGAGCTCTTCTGAAGGAAATATCAGGTCTCATTGCTTCTATTTCAGGATATGAGATGCCCGAGAGTATGTTGTTGTTTGTCATTCTATGGTTTCTGTAATGACTATGAGGTGCTAATTTAAGTCCATTGCCATGGAAACAAGTGGTGGAGGTACCCAGTGCTCGGGCTTGCTTAGGCCTGGCCTTCCTGTGCAGGAGTCCCGTGTAATTAGAGCAGTCTAAATTAAGTGCAATGTTTTTGATGAGACAGAAAAACAATATTCTCTTTTTTATTTTTTTTTGTCTGTACCTCTATGCATCATGATTAAAGCCTATGAAAGGAAAAATACTTACTTATAGTTCATAATAATAATAAAAAAAAAAAAAGGTCTTTCCTCTCTGAATTATATGCAGCAAAATGAATTGGTATTGAACGTAATATATTACTATTGTTAAATGATACCGCAGTGGATTTAGGTGCTTTATATTCAGTGATTCAGCTTCTGAAGACTTTAAGAAGAAATTTTCTTGTGATTGATAGGCTTATAAACAATCGTTTATAGCACTGCATGTTATTATTGAAACAAATGCAAGCAAGTGGATTGGCCAAGCTTCTGTTAGGACTCTTTACATAATGGCCTCAAAATTATAATTATTCAGTAACTCTGTGGGTGTACAATGCAACAAGCACTCTGTGCAGGAGCTTTCCCAGCTATGTGTGGAGCAGCTTTGCTCTCCCAGCTCATGTCACCAAGGGATGTGATAGCTGTCCTGAAGCAGCCCTAGTACGTGGCGGAGGTGTCCCCCAGCCCAGTGCCCCCACAGCACCCACTGGTAGCTGCTGTGAATGCTGCTGCTCTGCCTTGGCTGCTCTCTTAAACTGCAGCTCGGTTTTCCCTCAGAGGAATGAAAGACATGGCAGGAGTTTAGGAGTCGGTGGGCCCATGGGCATCTGCAGTGCAATGGAAAGAGAGGAGGTCCGGGGGTGGTTCATCGCTGGTTAAAGCCACCCTCAGGCTGTGTGGGTGCTGAAAGAGGAGGTCCCATCCTTGCTCCCTGTCATGTTCCCACCTGGGGCAAGACAAGTGTTGAGCTGCAGGACAGGGCGACCCGCGCACCTCGTTCTCAGTGTCCCAAAGCAGTCTTGCCAGAGAGAGCCTCCCTTGCCTCAGTACACAGAGAGCCAGGGAGCTTTTGCTTCCTAAATTAGGTATCAGCAGCTCTGCAGTATGATAATGCTCCTCACGTGACAATGCTCCATGTGTATTAATAGCAACAGTTAATTGGGCTCTCAAGTGTTTCGCATAGGGCAGACTGCCATACTTCCAGGGTGGCAGGACGGAGAAGCAGGATGAGGTCCATGGTGATGGCAGAGCAGGCAGAATTGGGGGTGGCCCCTTTGCCCTCACCACTGCCCCCAGGCCCACGTGCTCCTGGCGAGCAGGGGCAGTGTCCCTGCTGCACCCTGCCCTATGCAAGTGCTACCTCTTGCTGCTAGTGCCAGGCGAGGATCCTCATCCAGCGCTGCTGGAGCCCTTCCTGCAGCAAGCCACAGTCACATCACAAAGGCTGTTAATTTCCTTCTCTTTTTTTGATCTTTGGAGGGGTTTTTGTTTGGTTTGGTTCTGTTTTGTTTCAATAGCAATACCCTGCAGTTGAGTCCCTAAGATTTCTCTTTAAGCATTAGCTCTGGGTTGCCAACAAACTCTTCCCTTACACCTTTAGCTACTCGCATTCCCCTCATACCCTTCTTACACACTATTACAAGAGCAAATCCTCAGAGCTGAAAATCTGAAAAAGAGCTGAAAAAGTACAAATATTCCTCAGAACAGAAAAGTTCATTGATCTAGGCTCAAAAGCTAGCCAGAAAGACAAGTCTGTACTTTCTTCCGCTATTATAATCTCAGAGTATTAGTGTCTTTCTACAGGATTCGGAACAGTCTGTTCTGTAGCTTTGCAGATCTCTGTTTATGGGAGGAGTTTTTGGAGCATCTGTCAAACATGTTCAGTGTTTAACCTTTATGCAACTGTGTGAATGATTTCCTGATTGTGTGATCGTTTTCTTCTTGAAGAGTATTTTCTTTTTAACTTCTAACTGCCCACTGGGATCCCTTGAATTTCCTCACCAGCCATGAGAAAAACCTGCGTCCAAGACTGAGAGCCCTCTTTAGTACACCCTTACCTCCTTCCACATCAGTACACAGGGACCCTTTCAACCTGCAGAATTTGTGATTGCATAACAGTTTCGGGTGCCAAGGGGAAATTTTGAACAATTGAGCATCATCAGGATTTAGCCACAATAACAAGTGCTGATCACATGTGCTTTCTACAAGCACTGTAGCAGATGAGGGAAGCTGTGAGCAATGTTCGGGCAGTGTATGTTCAAGCCCTTTCACACACAAATGCTTTTGGACAAGTGAGAGTTGATGGACTTATCAAACAACTGTCTAGACAGGCTTACTTCCCTTTCAGAAAATCCATGCCTTAAGTCAAATTAATTGACTTTAACCTGGCTATTTCAAGCAGAAAGAAAAATTTTACAAGTAGGTACTTAAGCAGGTATACTGAACTCCCAACAGTTCTCTTCACTCAGGTTGAATTGTAGCAGCCTAAATATGGATAGGGTTAATTACAGGGGCAGACAGGAATACCAGTCGTTTTGGGAGGATACTGAAATGCCAGCAGATCCTTACTGCCATCAATTCTCCAAACCCAGCTGAACAAACCTGACCATTATTGAAACTCTGTGTCAATACAGCTCTCCTTTCCACTCTCTTTCTTTAAAAATAAACCCCTTAAACTGTGCTTAGGTTCACATTGTTTTTACAGCTTTGATTTACTGCATAATATTTCATTAAATTAAAGCTGGGTTTGGTGTACTTGTAGGATGTCAGTTGTTTCTTTGTGAACTTGAAGATCATCTGCTGATTTTTCTATTGTGACTCTTCTTGCCATATCCTATAGATCCTGACAGCAAGTGGAGATGGAACTTGTGCTCTGTGGGATGTTGAGAGTGGGCAACTTCTGCAGAGTTTCCATGGTCATGGAGCTGATGTCCTGTGTCTGGACCTGGCCCCTTCTGAAACGGGAAATACGTTTGTCTCTGGGGTAAGCAGGAGTTTCCTATCATAATACAAAATTAAGGAATGTGAAAGGGAAAAGCAGCAAAGCGGGAGGCTCATGGTCTTATTCAGCGTGCTGGAGTATGTGTTGGAAGCCCCAGTGCAATCCACTCTTTGCAAGCACATTTTCCAAGCTGGAGCAAATTAAACCACTGACTGTGGGGTCAAACCCACCCAGCCAGTCTGACTGCAGTTCTGCTTATTTAGCAAATTCCACCCTACACCAAAGCAATCCAGCCCGAGATCAAAACAATACCTCTCCCGGGAAGGGAAAGGCTCAGAGTTAGGGCAGCGGGCTCATACTGCAGTGGAGGTGTTAGCCCCTGTGGGTAGGAGCCCAATACAGCAGACAACTTCCCGCCTCTGGCTTCTTTCTCGTGCCCAGCTCTCTGGAGCTGGATGGGGTGCACAAGGCGACTGCTCAGGGCACTGAAGTGGGGCTGCAAATAATGTGCGTGCCACTATGTCCCTCAGCCACTCCCCAGCATCCAAGCTACTCCCCAAGGGGTAGCTTGGATGCTGGCTAAACCTTCATACAAGTTGGAGCAGGGCGATGAGGTGTGGCCACATCTTCAGCTGTTGCTAAGTCTCCTGTGCCGTCCAGTGGTACCAGAGGCATTTAAAGCCCCTTCGTTGGTCAAACACTGCCTGCTCCTTGTCCTGGCCCAGAGGAACACACAAACCTCTCTGGGGCTGCAGGAATGGTTTGGGAAAATACCCAGGGCATCTTCTAAATCTTTTGTTGCTGCTGAGGGAGCACTGTTCCTGGGCAGCCGAGCTATTGGCAGGAAGCCGGGCGTTGAGGCAGGCAAGGCATAAAGGTGAGTGGGATGGGACTCAGCTCATTTTTGAGCTGGTCCTAGTCTTTCCCACATTATAAATTGAGTGTGCAGATCAGAGCTGGCAGGAGCTGAGAGGTGACCTTCCTTACTGGAGACAGGTTGCCACCAGTAACTTTGCTGAAGGTACCTCATTTCTGAGCCCCACCAGCACTGGCCTATGGCTGGTCCTGTGCTTACTAATGGAAATGGCCCTTGTGCCAGAGGGTGCTGACCATGTATTAGAGATTCCACTTGTGCTCGAAGTCATGGTCCCATCTCAACACAACAAACCTGGACCTCTTCTTTTATGGCTCTTTTATCCAATTTGGCTAGCCCACCAGGAGCAGAGCCCAGCACACTGGCCCAGTTTGCCTGCTGCTAGCACAGCTGCTCCAAAGCGTGACTGAAAGCTAATTCCATCCAAGTGCATTACTCCTCCTGGGCTTTCCTGTCATCAAGCTTGCTTCCCAGAAAGGATAGATTCATTCTCCCTGGGAACAGCTCAGCTTATTATAGGGCAAGGAATCGCAAGCAGCTATGGTGCTGCGAAGAGAATATGTCATACTTCTGTTGATGTAGCAGCCTGGGCATGTCCCTGCTTACAGGGACTCAATTCATCACATGCAAAATACCGCTTCAGTGAAGATCTGTCGTATCGAGTCGATGGCAGATATGGCCAAAACAGTGCAACCTGAAGGCTTGGTGGCATAGAGGGATTCCCTGTATATTCTGCCTGTGTAATACAGGAACCTTGAATAAGTGATGCCAGTACATCAGCGTGTGGACTGGGTGCTCTTAGATTTAATGACTTAACTGAATCTCTCAGCCCTCTTGCATGAGCTCGGGGCTGTGTCCCAGGCTGTTGTGCTTAGTGCCCTGTGAGCACTGCTCCTCAGGACAAGGTGGATAGCACTCAGGGGGCCCATCTCTCCACAGGTGGTTACTGGTTTCTCCTTCCAAACCTTAGCAGTCAAAGCACCAGCTTGTCAAGTTGGTCTTGCCCCTAAACTCCCAGAGAGGTCAGTAAGAGCAGTGCACATGGAAGCAATACAAAGGGCTGGCCTTGGGCTGTGGCAGGGCTCAAGGGGGAAATATGCTGAGTCCAGAATGTTCTCTATCCTGTTTGGTTTCCTCTGCGCAAAAAACACGAGCTGGTACAAAGCAAAATTACCTCTTTTAAATAATAACATCATTAATAAAAATATGGGATTTCTTTTTAACAAGAGAATTAAAAAAAAAAAAAGAGAAAGATGTGAATTGTGAAGAGACTGTTTAATTAGCAATCATATGTGCTTAAAAATAAATAACATGTGTGGCATGGTCTGCTGGGCAGGACACGCTGGCTTGGCAGAAGCAGCAGCCGCTTGGCCTGCCTTGTGCTTTCCACGCAGCCTCAGAGAGGCTGAACCACCGAGAGCTGAGCCTACCCATGGCCTACCCCTCAGCAGGGTCATATTTATTACAAATCTCCTGTCACTCTTAAAAGAAAAGTCCATGTTCTTTGTTGTGGCCCTATGGATATGATATGGCCCTGAGAATGTTGCAGATTACATGGGCTGAGCCCCTTGCTCAAAGCATTCAGGGTGCTGAGCGCTTCACAGCACACACTGAGCCTTAAATGATATTTTCAAAGCACAGCTTGAAAGGGCAGGTTAGAGCTTGACAATGAGATGCAATGCTGTTATGCTTTCTTTTATCATCCCAACCATGCACAGCCACAGCAGGGGTTAACTTTGGTAGGAGGGAGGGCAAGAGACCCTCCAGATGCACTTACTTCATTTACTATTTCAGTGTATGAAAAGAATTAGTTATAAAACTTTAAATGCTGAGTATTAATTTTTTATACTGGACATGTTAAGCGGTAAGGGAATGAGTCAGTTACGCAGCTCTGTGGCAGGGTGGGGCTGCAGGCACAGGTACGGCAGCCGCACAAGCAGAGCAGGGCTGTGAGTGCCGGTTCTCGCGGTACTGCCTGCGTGAGCACCCCAGGCCTGCCTGCACCCCACTCTGCTGCACGACAGCACTCTGCCTGGGCTCCAGCCCGCGTGGCTTGCTCTGCTCCTGGCTGCAGCTGCAGCAGGCCCGGGGGTACCAGCACACCCAGTGAAGGGGCTTCTTCGCTGGTTAAATCCCCACAGAGCTGTGATGTTCAGAGCCTTTGAATGTAGCTGGGCTTGATGAGGTGAATCGGCGCACGAGAGATGAACGTCACTATTTGCACAGCTGTAGTGATTATTTTTTGTCTTCTTAGGGATGTGACAAGAAAGCCATGGTTTGGGATATGCGATCTGGTCAGTGCATCCAGTCATTTGAAACCCACGATTCAGATATCAACAGTGTCAGGTCAGTATGTTTCTGGGAGAGGACACATTTGTGATGTTGAGCAATGTGCTGGTTCTATTTTTGAAGTCTGACCTCATCTGAGTAGTGTAATGTCTTCTGGTCTTTTTTCACTCCTGCACAGATACTACCCAAGTGGAGATGCTTTTGCCTCTGGTTCAGACGATGCCACGGTATGTTAATTCAGCAACATGATTTAGGGAAGTTTTGTTACTTCCCAAGTCAGATTTTCCTAAAAGACTAGGTCACATCCACAGAGAACTTTAAGTGACTAAACTGGGCCTGTAACAGCAAAATTACAGAAATAATAATGTAATAATATAATGTATCATATATATTAAATGCTATATATAATGCCATAGGGAAAATCTAGCAACACGTTGTAGGTCACCTCTGCAAACTTTTTTACATGAAGCACTGTACAAATATTTGTTTCAGATTTTCTGTGTTTTCAAGTTTCATGATCAAAGTTAGTTGTCTTACTGAGAGAGATTTGACTTTGTATAGTTGTGGTCACATCACAGGAGGAACTAGATGAAATGTTGCAGCTTTTGTCAGAAGGAGCAGCAGAGCGCAGGGTTGTGAGAGGAGTCTGCACATGAGTGCACGCGTCCCAGCAAGTAAGGGGGCTGTGGGCTCAGCGCTGGTCAGCTGGCTTCTGCAGCCCTGTGCATCCTGGAGCACAGCCCCAGGGTGGCCTTGGCCACGAACATCTCCTCCCTGTAAGCCTGATGCACCGCCAGTGCTCTTCACTGTGATGAGTCACTGCATCCAGGTCATCCTAGATGATACAATAGCTCTTACTGGATCTTATCTATGAGCAAGCTGCTAGGAAGGGCACAGTGTGTATTGACAGGTAATTGTGGTCAGCACATTGTATGCAAAACACCACTCACCTCCTGGTGCCTTCAATCCCCTGAGTGATGCACATGGCTGGTGGCCCTCTCTGCAGCTGGTGGGTCCCCGTGGGGGACCAGGCTCTGCCTGTGCCACAGTCCTGCAGGGATTGAGCTGGCAGTTAAGTGTAACTTGAGAGCGGACGTTTGGGAGGCACCTGGCACCTTGTTCCTCCTGTTTATTCAAACATCACATGATGTTGCATGACTCTTTCTAAAGTACTCTGCTCTCAGAGCATGTTTTCAGTCTGCTCCAACACTAGCTAAACTCAATACAAACATTTACTTTGTCTTCACTGGATGTCAGACTTTCCAAGGCTCTTCTGGAGCGAATGTACACTGCTTTTAGGTCTTAAAAGCTGCGATTATAAATTAATACCTGTAGCTCTGTGGTGAGCCCAGTGGCTCTCCTCCACATGTTCAGATGCAGTACTGTGAGCACTTGAGATGCTGAAAGAGTGAGATGGAGAAATTGTCCATCATTAAATTCCAATGAGATCACTCTTTTTATGCCCAGTACCACCGGCTCTAGGCTCCTGTGCTTATTAATTTATTCGATGTGGGTTTTCTGTCTTAACTATTCTTGACGCCCCCGACTTGAGCAGGAGAATGGGAAATTCCATCTCTGCACTTCTGACAAAGGTTTTGGCAGTTTCCATCCACTTTATTCTTTAACTGAAGAGGTTGGTGTTTTCAGCATTATGGGCTGATACACTGACTGGTATCCTTGACCTGATTTATGTATTTAGAGATTTCGAGGAACAGATAATCCTGACTGTCTGGAGAGAAACCATAAAATTGTGCTCACATGGCAGTGCTGTCACCTATGGTGATCCTGACTCCCTATCAGGACAGTCTGATAGAATTATTCATCAGCATGGAGCACTGGGAGACCTGGAATTCACATACCTGGCAGCTCCTCACCGCCCTGCAAATGAAACAGCCTCTCCTTTATGTGCAGGCTTGAATACCAGTCATTTTTCATTAGTAAAGTCTTAATATTAGCAAACCCATCTGGCCAGTGTTTGCTTAAACATAACTTATTGGGGAAGGTTTTCAGTTCAAATAGTTTCAAAAGTGCATTTTGATTTCAGGGCTAACAGATTGGCTTTCTGCATGGCATTGGAGTCTGCTCTGTCAATATGTTATTTCCATATTAAACAAGCCTAAGTATGCTGGCAAATGATAAAAACAGGAAGTGTGGGTTGTAGAGGTGACTGGGGATTTTCCATGAGAAATGGAAACCAAAGATCTGTATAAAAATGTATTATTTCACTTGAATTATTTTAACGTAGATTTTTCAGGCATAGAGGACTCACGGAAGGGCAAGGGCTGTTTGTTACTGTGCTTTACTCAGAGCAAGGACTGCCATTTAGGCTTCCCTGTGCCAAGGGACTGTCTGAGAACTGTACCATGTGGTCTATGTTCTCAAAGATGACTAGAGATTTAATCCTCTCCCTCCTAGACTCCAGCTGTGGCTAAACTGTTGTCTTTAGAGACTGTGTCCCCAAGCTCCTCCCCAGCAGGATGATGCCCTAATACACAGGAAACCACAGCGGGGAAGAAAGAGGGTGGGGGAACTTTCATGTAGGTAGCCATGGTCCAAAGCCCACCACTCATCTTTTCATAGCAAGACAGGCAGGAAGCTTAGAGAAGTGGCTTGGAAGAGCAAGTTCTCCACTCAATTCATACAAAACAGCCTCGTGGTGCTTAGGTCCCTGTTAGACTCCAGAGGAGTCCCAGTTACAGTGGGCAGAAATAGCAGAAAGAAAGAAGCCAAACAGCGACTTCCCATGATATGTTAGCCTGTGGTTCTTCCCATTCCGATTCCCATTTCTTAAATGAAAGGTAGTAGCCATTGACTCCAGCCTTTACTGAGGCATGTGTGTTGGTTTTGTTTTAATCCTAGTGTCGTTTATATGACCTTCGTGCAGACAGAGAAGTAGCAATTTATTCCAAAGAGAGCATAATTTTTGGAGCATCCAGTGTGGACTTCTCTCTCAGCGGTGAGACCTGAACTTCGGCAGTTATCATAGTGTCGGGATCCGAGAGGAACTGTAAAATTTTGCCAGTTTAATTTGATAAAGCATTTGTTATTAAAAGTAATACTAAGTACCAAAAGAAACTTAATGCATGGAAGCCTTTTTTTGCCTCTGTAAAAATAATTACTCTTTAAATAACCTAGCTGGCTATTGCTTCATTTTAGCAATGAACAGTATTTTCCTGGCCCTCCTGAAGGCAGGAAATATTTTGCCATTAACTACAGCTGGGCTAGAATTTCACAATAATGTTTAAAAACATTTGAAAGAAAACATGAAATGTAACTTACATAAATAATTTTTTAAAGGGTAACAAATGATGAATAGACAGTATGTTAGAGGAGCATGAAGACAGAGACATTACCATTTTTTTCACTCCAGATCTAGAGCCACAAACTCAAGTCTTCTCTCTCCTGTCCCAGCACAAACGCGGAACTCCTCCAGGCACCCTCTGTGGTGAAGTGCCCTCTGCCTGGGACACAGGCAAATGTCTCTGTCACGGTCACAAACACCACAGCTTGTCCCACTGGGGACAATGAATCACTTACCAACTTGTCTACTGCTCATTCAGCCATTTGTATTCAACTTCTTGCATAAAGTCGGTGCAAAATACTATTACCCTGCATTAGCTGTTGAAGTGCTTTTCAGTCTCTTGTGATGTGTAGTCATCCCCCATCTCTAATGACTGGATTCTGTGTAATTTAACTCAATTTTAACTATATTTTTAACTAACAAATTTTAATTGGTTCAGCATTTAGTATGGATAGCTCAGCAACGAAGCAAGGGTGTCTAAGGGGAGCACAGGTAGCCTGGGGAAGCAGTGGTTAGGGCTTGCTGGGTGCGGAGGGTGGCACGGGAAAGCTGGGCAGTGGCTCACTGGGTGATGAATGTCCTGCAGAAGGCCCTTGCCGCAGTCAAGATGTAATACCTACTTAAGACTTCACTTTGTAAAACCTCATTCTTTTTGTAGGTCGCCTACTGTTTGCAGGCTATAATGATTACACCATAAATGTCTGGGACGTGCTGAAAGGCTCCCGTGTATCCATTCTGTTCGGACATGAAAACCGTGTCAGCACCTTGCGGGTCTCTCCTGACGGGACGGCGTTCTGCTCGGGCTCCTGGGACCATACTCTTCGAGTAAGTGCTGGGAGCACCAACTTTGGATGCTTCTTTCTTTCTTTCTTTCTTTAAAAAAAATGGGCGTTGGGGAAGGGTTGTTACAGGAAAATTGGCTCTAGAGGGACTCATGAGGATATAAAAACAGTGTAAAATGTGAACAAAAAATTCAAATAAAGAATGCTAGCAGAACTGTTACCTTTTTAACTTATGAGTTAAATAATACCATTGCTGCTGATACTCTTTACCGCTAATCTTGGCCTTGCCAAATTTTAATTAAATGTTTGATAGAATAGTCAATGCCATAAATGATTGTTCAACTCTCTCTCTGCAGATCTGGGCTTAACCTGAGATCCTGTATGCAGAATCAAATGAAGACTGAAACCCTGGGCTACAAAAAATGCATAAAATCCCCTTCAAAACCAACTATTTGCTACAGTACAAAAGAGTGACACTGAATCCACAGGTTAACACAACTAGGTAGAAAATGTAATCTGCTTGAGCACATAGCAAACATCAACTTGTAGTAAAATGGGATGTTTTTAATTCTGTTTCGAGACTATCTTCTTTTATTAGAACTAGTTTAGATAATTATAAAGGGACTTTTCTCTGAAGTCACCTGTATCATAGAATTGAGTATTTCAGTGCACATTATGTATTTATTTGCATGAATTGATTTCCTTTTTCAAGTAAAAAAAAAACAACAAAAAAGTGATTCCTGATTTTATGAGGATGTAGCATAAGACTTTGGAAACATTCCGTTGTTAGTGCATTGAATTTTGGTGTTGAAAAGTGGAAAGAAAAACAATTCTGATCATTTATGGTGGTGTTATGGATGACTGAACCTTGGTAGTAAGTAGAGAAGCAAAGGACCTACTGTGAAGGTACCGGCTGTTGTCATAAAAATGTATTTTTTGTACAGAAAAGAATTCCTTTCAGTCCCTGGTTTTTCCTACTGTCTTTTTAGATAGAAATGAGTATTTCATCTCTGGTACCTGAATATAAAGAATCGAGATATATACAAACTGATAAACTGCAAAGAAGAGGGATATAAACATGATTTACATAATCATGAGGTAATACTTAACCGGTAGTTTCTTAGAAATTTTTAATTGTATCACTTGGTGAGTGAATTTCTTTTACTTAAAGGAATACTACATGCTAAGCACTAAGGGGTACTACATGCCAAGCACTAAGCACCATTACACTGATGGCTAAATCTTTTCCAAGTCAGTTTGTGATCACGACTCTTGTTTGCATTGTGAGCAGTTCATACCACTTTGGCAGGGCAGTGTTGCTTAAGTGTGTATTAAGGCAGTCTGTGCCCATTTGAAGGTCCTTCTGCAGTGTGAGAACAGTGTGAGTTCACGCTAATGCAGGTCAAACCTTCCAAGCCAAATCATACCGTCCTTACTCTAACAGTAATCTCCGACTGGCGTGGGCATAGTTTAGTCGTGGCAGGACTTGAGAAGAAATAACAGTGAGTTGTTGGAAACCTGCTGTGAGCCACTGTCCTGCCAGCATTTGATCCCGTGCTCACCAGAGCACACGAGCCCATCTGATCAGAAGCCGCAGGGTTTCAGGGAAGCAGAAGAGCTGGCCTCTTTGCTGGCAGCACCCAGCCCTCTACGTGAGCACAGGAATGCAATGCAAACTGGCAGGACTACCCTCATGTGGAGCTGATGCTGTAGAATTAAGATTTAATCAGATAAATCTGAGATACAGTTAATTATAGAACTATTGAGAAATTGTATCTGCACTTATACACTGAAAATTCTTGAGACTAGAGTGTATCACCTCTACTCATACTGACAGGTACTGAGTCTAACCTGAGCAGAGGCACAGAGGGAGCAAAGTGCTGGAGTAATGCTGAGGCCTTGCACGATCTGACCTTTGAAATGAAGTGGTGAGATACATCTCTGAAAAGATCAAAGATATGAATTATATTTAGATTGAAATAAGAAAACAAGGTCACTGGAGTGAGCTTGATCCCAAGCTCACTGATCACTAGAGTTGTCTGTTCATGTCAGTTTGATGATAATATCTTTATTCTGTTTGAAAGTGGGAATTTTTTGTACAATTCTATAGAACTCATATTAGAAACAGTCTCCTAATTCATGAAAACATTAGGTTCCATGAATCCATAACAAGTTTAACTTAGGACACTGACGTTTGTATTAACCTTCTCTTCCTAATGAAATAGCTCGACATTTTCACTTGGAAAAGTCAACTCTGATGCTTTGCAATATTTGTGGCAGACTATCCCTGTAACAAACTGAATGCACTGCAGAAGTGCCACCTGGAGCTCACTGCGCAATATCAAGTCAATACACTGTACACATTTGGTCAAAAGATTAATATTAATGTTTAGATAGTATTTATTAGTAAGATATTTATTTCAAACATACTACATTGTGTTGATACTTATGACTGGCCTAAATACAATAAATTGTATTTTACATACTGAGACCATGAGTTTTTCCTCATTTTAGTTTTACTCATTTTTCCCCTGAGTTAGGTACTTGGAATGGTAGCTGCTTTTTCTGGGTTTTTTTGGCGTTTACTTTTAGCACCATAGAGGTTTTTAGATCATTTTTTCCTGTAAAAATCTAGGGTGAAATCCAGATCTACCAGAAAATTGCTTCTGGGATATCTTCTGGAAATACTCAAGGTGATCCACAGTGGTGGAAGTGCTCAGTTTAGACACTGAAAAAAGCACCTCCTTAATTGAGACACATTGTTTTGTTTCCTTTCCTTTGAGGGGCTGGGGAGAGTGCCGAGCCAGTTTGTTCTGAGTGACACCAGGGCCCAAACCATCAGCAATTCCAGAGAGAACGAGGCTGACATTGCATCTTCTGCACTTCTGTTCTTGTAGGGAGAAATTCTGTGGTTCTTGCACTGCAGGGCCGCTGCCTGTGGACTTGTGAGTTGGACTGCATGAACTTGGCACGTGTGAAAATGACCTTTTTGTTCCCGAGCTAATGGTGAAAGCCATGAACCAGGACAGGCCTCAACCTCCTGTCAGATAAGTGAGGATAGAGGAACAGGGCACTGAAGTATCCACTGTATTTTTGGCTCAGTAAAGGTTGATCAGGGAGGCTTTGGAAAACCCAGTGGTTTGAGACACATGTTCTTTGGTCTATCAAGCTATTTCTGTGTCGGAATACCTTTATTCCTTCCAGAGGGAGAGGTTTTAAGCTGCATTTTGTCCTTTCCCCAGCGTGCCCCAGCCTTGGGGAGCAGCCGTGCAGCTCTGGGTGCAGCAGGGAGGCCGCAGTATCACAGCAGAACCCTGGCACTGGCCCTCCCTTCCTGACCCGCTCCTCAACTCAAGCCAGTAGGTGAAGGAAAAGCAGTCCTGAAAGGCTACGCAAGCGGGCTCTAGGCAGGTTAACATATGGGGAGCAAGGGAGCTATAGCTGGGGCAAAGTCACTGTCAGATGGCTCTGTCCTGTTAAACAAAAATGCTATATAAACAGGAAGGGTGGAAAAGGATATTGCTAGAGAAAAAGCAGCCTCTCCCTCTTCTCTCCTGCCGTGAGGAATGCAATAGGAAATTCCTGCTCGAGGATTAACAATTGTAAGGAAAACCCTAGTTAAAAAAGCATGTGTGGAAAGCACTGGTGAAAAGTAAAGATATCATTCCAGCTACTGCTCTAGCACATAAACAGAGACTAGATTTCCCTGCTTTAAAACAAAACAAAAGCCAAATATGGGGATGTAAAACTAAGAGTTGCTTTAGGAACAACTCTAAGAGATCAGGCCAATTCTTGATACTGATCTGAGAAATTGCAATAGGATTGATTCCAACCATCTATTTTTAGATTTTCTAACGGGGATGTAAAATGGAGACAGAGAGCTGTAAACCAAGATGGGGGGAGTGAAGCGGAGCAGCCCCATGCTGGCACATTGGGCACCTTGGGCACCTTGGGCCCATTGTGCGACGAGAGGCAAGAGATGCAGTCATAGCTTTGCACCAGGCCACCATCTGAACCTCAGCAGCAAACTGGCACTGAGGAGGAAGCACGAATTGGCTGTACCTGTGCTGGGCCTGCCATAAATCTTGGGGTGGTTTTTACAGGAGTTTTGATGATCTCTTAAGCAGTTGATGGTACCCACAACTCAAAGGGCACAGCAGGGATGCAGGGGAGGCATCTAGCAGAGATGTCTCCGTGGTGCTGTGCAAAGGACACCACTCGGCCATGGTTGTTCTCAGGCATTTTATTTCACACTAGTGAAGGGCCCAACCTCTCCATCACGAAGGTCCTGAACCTCAATTTTGTCCAAATGTCCATCAAAAAGCAAACGTTACTGCATTTGCTCGGTAAATACAAAATGCACTCACCATACAATCCTAGAAAACCTAAAGGATCTCTGAGGCAAAGAACAGAGGTTTCGGCCACTAACATAGAAAAAAACCCAAACATGTGAGAACAGTATCTTACGGTCAGCATCCGATAACTCGGCATTTTGCTTGACTGCGCAGGGGAAGCCGCGGCTTTGTGCAGCGGTACCTTCCCCGGGGATGCAGGCGGGCCCTTGGGGGAAGCAGCGATCGCATCCCAGCAGCGAAGCAAAACGTGCCGGCCCGGAGGCGGCTTCCCCCCGCCCCGGGTTCGGCTTTCCAC
>VWZK01009566.1:574162-633275 GCA_013396935.1 Baryphthengus martii
GAGCCGCCGCTGCGGGGAGGGCTGCGAACCGTCCGCGGGGGCTGGTTAATTCATAGCGACGTGCGGTGGGTACGCGCTCGGGCGTCCAGGTGCCGAGGGTCCTGGGCTGCGGCTCAGGCCGGTTCTTTAAAAGGTGCCGGCGGCCAGCGTGGCCAGGCTGCAGCCTCCTCAAAGCACCGGAATGATGGTGCTGCTCTCGGGGAGGACGAGGTTTAATCTCTCCTCAGGTCTGCAGTCTTTGGAGAACCGGTTGATAGAGGTCTTCTCCCAAGCGTAAACACAAAACACCGTTTTGCCTGTTCCTAAATGTGCCTGTGTATGAAGCCACCCATCTGCCAGACCTGCTGCTCTGGTTCCTGCATGTCCTGAAACTGGTCAGGTCAGGGCCTCAGGAAGGTGTGAGCAGTAGCGTTAATGTAAGTTGCGATGTAAAGCGATGGCTGCTGTTGCTTTCTGCCACTTGAGATGCGTGCTCAAAGTATGGCTTTTAAGGCGTCCCTGCAGCTCTGCCTACATTTCTGAACAAAATGTCAGCTATCCTGCAGAGCTGCACTCTTCCTATTTTCAGTCCTGGTGGAATATTTGATGCCAGTACAAATAAGCACTAAAAATAGAAAGCGGGGGGATGCAGCCACTGGTTTCGTTGACTTTTCCAGAGACCAAAATGAATTTAGTTTTCCAGTGGTCACCGGTCAGTCGACTGCTCAGAGCACTATGATGGTTGGCTACAATGTACACTGTCACTTGGCAGGGCCGCACTGCCGGTTCACACAAATTAAAGTGTAAAGAACAAAGTTCCGGAAGAAATTAAGAGTATAACTTGTTTACATAGACATCTGCGGAGCAGAGTTCAAACATGACCATCTGGAGTTGTATTGCTGCCACTTCTGATTATCACAAATAACGATCAGGGGAGCAGCTGCCAGCTTTGCTCTGTCATAGGTCAGCTCTAAGCAGTGTCCACTTGGCCCTTCCAAGAGAGTGTGTAATCGGTCCCACGTCCACCAAGATGGGACCGGCTTCGGGCTTCTGTCTTTCAAGTGGAAATTTCCATATCCTGTGTTTCACATGCTTTCTGAAACTTGAATGAGGGGGAACAATGCTGGCAGCTCCCACCAGAAACTTGCCTAAAAGGGCAAAAATAACGTAATGACATGCTGAGCATCTCGATAGGAAGTTTGCAATTGTCTTTCGAGCAAAGCATGCAAACACATGCAGCTACTGCTCTCAGTCACCTTGTGCAAAGGTTCCCACAGAGCGTTTTTGTGTGTCCAAGACAGCAGGCTTGGACTTTCATCATTAAAGTAGAGACTGCAGCTGACAAATGCCGTACTGGGATTGTGAACCAAACCGTCCTCAATGGCTTGTTAAAAGAAATCTGGTTAATTGTAAGTCAACCAACTCAATGTCCCTTCTCTTACTTTTCTAGGATGGCTTCTGTCGCTTCTTTGGCAGGCACGACTCCCAGACAGCTGACCAGAGCAGTGCCATCAGCAATGCGATCATGGCTGCGGCGGGGTTCGGAATAGCAGGATTGGCTTTTCTCTTGGTGGTGCGGTAGGCTGATGAATGCATCTTGCCATGGGAAAGTATTCTCAAAACTGACAATTTACCAGATTTCACTCTATTTTCTATGGAACAGACCCTCTAAGAAGAAGTTTATATTTTTAACTGGCTCAGAAAACTGTCTCATTAAATCCTTGGCTATAAACTGCTTCACTCGCTACCCAGTAACAGCACAGACAAATGTGTACTAAACCACCAGTTGTGCATGTTCAAAACCTGTCGTCTACAAACATCTCTGGACTTTCTTTTTGAAGGTGTAACCTAAACTTTAGCATGGTTCATGTACTGTAACTTCTGAGTGCTCGATGTTATGCTAGGAAAATGTTATGGGGGACTTGCTACTAAACCGTCTGTTTGAGACGTCTTTCTTACACGGAGGCAAGTCTTTGAACCCGCCTTCCATTAATACTGTAAAGTGGGTGAACATTGACTGTGATTTAACACAATTTAAGGCTTCAAATGCAGTGCACAGCACTTCTTACTGAAAAGCAACTCACTGGTTGATTTAGAGCAATTAGTGCCTGTGATGCAAGAGGCATTAGGGCTTAATATAACATAAGGCTGATTTCATTACACTACAAGGAGATAAGTATTGATACAGGATGGTAATGGCTGCAGTACTGGTTCTTACTGAAAGGAATTTAAATATTAAACCTTAATTGGTATATTGAAATCCAGTGGGGGCTGGAATTTCTCTGGATTTCCGTGACAAAACGAGAATTTCCATATATCTTAATATATTTTTGAAGTATTTATCACTGTATAATACTTGTAGCCATGACATCTTTATTTTTGTTTAAAACTTAATGCTGGTTCTTGTCACTCTAGTGCGTTTCAAGCGTTGTCTTGTTTGAGTAATATTTCACTCTGTTCTTAACATGCTGTGTATTTCTTTCAATGGTTGTACAAATTGCCTTATGTTTCTGGTAGCTTTTAATAACGTTCCTGGGTTACTCATAGCGTGTACAATTCTACTATGGTGACTTCAAAGGTGAATAAATGTTAAGTATTTTTATTTTAAAAAAAAATAACTTTCTGCTTATTTGATCTGATGGGTGATGCTACTCAGACTGCGAGTGTTTCGGTGGTTACCTGGATGCTTCAGTTTGTATTCACCGTCCTGGTGCTTTGACCTGAAATGAGGAGCTGTGCAGCACCAGAGCAGCGTGGTGCTAGTCTTCGTTGCAGAGGAGTCCTGCGGTCCTAACTAGGGCTAAGGGGAAGATCCAGTGCAAACAGCCCATCTTCACCACTGCAGCTGGAAATAACCCGGTAGTTTTGTAGCCAAAGCTCTCCAAAGTTTACGAATGTAGCTGGGTGCACAGGCTTCTCCAAGAGCTGCCACTGCTTGTAGAGAGCGACAGAGCTCTCATTTTTTCTCTGCCAAGACTTGCTGCTGCCTCCCTCTTTCACACATGGGCGCTTTTTTACTGAAACTGGACTTTCTGATACTATTCTGTGATGTTGACTGAGCAATAGGTATTGGGAGTTCAGCCTTCCTAGATTAGTAATACTGAGCAGCTGTAATTTTTGAGGGTGTTTGGCTTAACTCTTTTGAAAAAGCAGTCTCGTGCTCCTATCTCCAAGTCAGATACTTCTGTGGCACCGGTGACTCTGATGCCTGTTAAATGGTGCAAGCCCGTTGTTCAGCCTCCGTCCGTGGCTGCCTCTTGGCCCACAGCTCAGTATGCCCCTTTGTGGGGAGAGCACCTGGCGGGCAGCAGACTTCCTCTTGGGAAAAATCAGCCTGGCAGCTGGGTCAGCATCGCTGTGGCCAGCAGTGGCCACCCTGCTTCTCCTTCTGCTGGCCACTGGGCCCCAAGGGTGTCTTGTAGCAGGGCCCGGCACCGGACAGAGCGATGTTGTGCTGACGGGCCGCAGATGCAGGGAGAAGGACAAAAAGGGACATTCAGGGATGGTAAGTCCCGCAGAGGCGGGAAGGAGCTGGTGGTCCTCCCCCTCACGCTGCCCTTTCGGAACAAACGTCTGCTTGTTCTCTGACTTCCAGTTCCCTAAACTCCAGCTTGGCTCCTCTTGACAAAAAGATTAAGAGCCCGTGGTGCGGGACCGTCATGCTCAGTTCCTCTCAAGTTCCCACAGGGATGGCGCCTGCTTCTGCGGCAGCTGGACGCTGTTGGGCATCTGCCTCCAGGCCTCCTGGGTGGCCTGAAACTTTGGCTGTGGTAGGAGTGAGCTGGCTGGTGCTGGGAAGTGAAGGTGATTTTCAAGATGTGAAATGCTTATCAGGAAAAGCTTGGGAAATGACAGGGCAAGAAATGCTCTAAATAAAGGTCAAGTGTTGCATGGAAACGTCCTGCTGTGGATCTCAATGTCTCTCCAATACCAAGCAGAAAAAAAAGATAAAAATATCAATATCTTCATTTCTAGTGTAACCTGATCTGTCAGACCCCACAAAAGCCGTGGCAGAGAGGATGTTACGCTGGTTTGTACAGTGTGCTCTAGAAAAGAGAAGCAAGCAGTCTGAAAGTGTCCTTGTATAAAGTCACATCAGCCTTTGGTGTAAGCCCAACCCTTCACAAGGTGCAGCTTGAAGAGCATCTGCCACTGTTCATTGGCCTGGGAGAAGCTGGTGGTAGGTTTCCTGAGAGCTAGAAGAAGCAGGAGTAATTTAGGAAAGCTGTAGGGCTGAGTCAGGAGACTGCAGTACAGCTCGGCAGTGTAGCAGCAATGCTGCTTATTATCTTCCCAGGGCCTGGAGCCAGGCTGCTCTGGTCTTTGCTGGAAGCCTGTGCCCGAGGGTGCTCTGCTCAGCCACTCTGGGAGCAGTGGGCACAGCCCAGGCTGCTGGAGCCTGGCACAGGGGTAAGCTGCCTGTCTCAGCCGGAGCTGTGCTCCCCAAGCTGCTCTCTGCTGCCATGGGGGCCGTGGTGATACAGAGTTCAGGACCAGGGCTTAAACCACTTAAGTCCCATTGATTTCAGGGCAGTTTAGACTCCTATTTGCATAGCTCTTCTGACCTTTTTTTTTCTTTTCGGTTTCAGCCTGACAGTTTGTCTCAATGAAGTCCTGTGTTTCATTTGAAAACTGCTGCTCATCCTCTTCTCTGACTCAGAAAACAGAAGTAAGATGCTGCTGTTCCTTTATTTAAATTAGAAGGAGAGTAGGTGGTGTTTAGACAGAAGGCTGTGTCTAATCTTCATGACATGATGTTCAGTGTTGGTGTGCTTCCCGGGCAGGTGGTGGACGCCCCAGGCCTCATCCTATCTAAGGATTAGTGCGCAGTAATTGCTGTCGGTTCTGCTGGGGCCCCAGTGTACCTACACCTGCAGAAACCATCATCGAGTGCTGGGCAGGGTCTTGTGTTGAAGGGGAGAGGAGAGAAGTGAGGGTGCTGGCTGAGCTGCATCTGTCACCTGGCTGCTCGTACCAATTCTGAGTCTTTCCTGCTCGGCTGTGTACGGAGACCTGTGCAGGGCTGAGTAGCGGGGAAGGCAGCGTGCCCAGCTGACAGTGGTGTTCACAATGGTCTTACTGGAGCCATCAGTGTTATCTACTGGTGCTGCACCTGCTCCTTACGCAGCTCCCTTCTGAAGGGGCATCCTTTGTCACCACGGGCAAAAGCTGCAGTGCTGTTGCAGGAGCCCAGCTGCCTTCTCATTAAAGGAAAAAGCAAGCTATTCATCGGCTTCTTAAGAGGGTGGAACTAACCAGTGGTTTTCTTTTTGACTTGAAAAAAAAGGAGACGCTGTTAGAGCTCAAAAAAAATGTCAGTTGCTGAATGGTGTGATATGGCAGTTTGTGAGCTCCTTTGCTGTGGTATGCAAAAAATCTGGTCTGGCATGTCTTGCTGAAGGATTTGGTGCTGGTGCCGTGTCCTTTTCTGCCCGTGCATGCTGCCATCCTGAGGGGATGCAGCATGGCTCTGATCTGCAGGGTGGTACCCGAGCCTGGGTAGGACAGGAGAGCTCTGTTACAAATAACTTACTAATTGGGCAGCCCAAAAAAACCCAGAGAATCATTGGAAGGAAAAAAGATCAAGTATGTGGCATTTATTCGCATAATTTCACTTGTGTTCATTCAGTTTGGATAATGAAAACAAACTTCTGGGTTTCACTTCTGTTTCTCTGGCTGCTTTTTGTACCAGACTCAAGCTGGATCGTCCTTGCAATGACAAGATGTGGTGTGGGGAGAGCAGATGCAGCTGGGAAATGACTTGGTTGGTTTAGGGTTTAAAAAGAGTCTATAATTCCTTCATAAAGATTGATGTTTTGGGGAGCACTTAAAAATGTTACCTTCAAACTAGTAACAATTATTCTATGACAAACTGACATTCTTAAATGAGAACGGAGTTAAAAATAATAAAACAAAATCCAGTTTTACTTGAAGTCAAATGTAGGGAATCTAAAAATCAACTTTGTTCTGAACTTTCAAGATTTTTCTGTTGGATTTTTTTTTCTGTGCCTGGGCTTGGTCTATTTGTTTTATTCAAATGCAATGAGGAGGAGAAGACCTGGCTTTCCTTGTCAAATAGGGCTCCTTTCAAACAGACCGTTTGTTTCTGCCCAGGCTGTGGTTAAGTTTCTATCACTACAGCCTGTAACTGATACTCACCAATTGGCAACCCCATGGTTTCTGGATGTTCACTCATTATGTGTCAGAGCTGACAGGTGTTACATATTTCTGTTAGCTAAGAATTAAACCTATTAAAATGGCAAGTTTAATTCAGGAGAGGACCACGCCAGCTACTCGGGTGGTTGAAATCCATGGTGTTCTCTAGTAAGAGACACTGCAGCACAGGGCATTAGAAAAGTCTGTCTGCAGAGAGCCACTGTGGGCACTGCAGAAAGTTTGTGCTCTCTGGATTTAATCCTTTTAATGATTCTCACCTGTGACAACAGTTCACTTGAGGGAGTTCCTGTGTTTCACCAAACCTGCTCTTTTGTTTGTCTCTGAACAGCTCAGCACACGGTGAGTAACACCAGGAACCCCACGCCCTGCTTAACAGCTTTTGGTTATTATCTCTTCTTACTTTATTTTAATTTTTATTTTTTTTCATAAAATGTGATTTATTCCCAGCAGGGTCTGTGGGGAGCGGTATCTGGGTTCAGTCTGACCACGAGGAAGTGATCCGTGCTGCATTGCACCTTGGAAAGGACCAGACATGGTATCTAGAGCTCTGCCCTGGGCAGCCTGCTCTGCAGCCTGACACCAAAGCCAGGAGCTCTCGCTGGTGCTTTTATTTTGCAGTGCGTAAGAGTGGCAGTGCAGAGGTGCTTGGCTACATCAAAGTGCTGCAGAGAAAGCTCTGTCTGTAGTGTGCTGGTTGTAATAGGCTGGTTGGCTTCTTCCTTGTAGCTATTAGTGTCTCTATAAGAATCCCAGACTGTTGTAATTAATTTCTAAGTGTTAAATATGAAGCTTTATGATGAACATATTGAAAATTTCTAAAATACAGGCAGAGCGTTGTGGCTCTGCTGAGGAGTCAGGGTTGACTCTTGTCCCTCCAGGGGCTGCCAGCAAAAGCTCCCTCAGCTCCCGACCTTCTGGTACATAGGCTGGACTCTCCAGCTGGATGTGGCTACTTTGTGCCCTTGCCAACCTGAGGCTTTCCCACCTCTCCTGAGATGGAGGATATGCTCCCAGAGGTCCCAGCAGTCTGCCTGCTGGAAGTATGGCTGTGCTGGGATACACCCAGTGTCATCCTGCGCCTGGCAGCACGGCAATGCTGCCTCTTGGTGCTAAGCACAAGGTCATGAAGGAGTGGTCATGTTGGTGCTACACTGGGTGTGTGGTGGTAAATCACTTTCTAATGATTTTAATGCATGAACAAGAATGAATTCCACCAGTCAGATGTAAAATAACCTTGTAAAACAGTGATGATGAGACCAGTGGCAGCTGAGAGATGATGGTGCTTGACAAGCTGGGCAAACACTTGTTTCCTGATATCCAACATGTGCACCGTGGGTGCCTTGATACAGACAAGGGCTTTAAATGGTGAATGTCATTATACTGGAAGCCTGCAAGGGATAGGGTTCCTTGAGCATTTCATGCGCATCTGGATGGTGATATTTTCAAGCAGAACGTGGGATGTGGTCCAGCAGGTGCCAGCTCTGCCGAGGAGATGCTGGGTTCCTGCCTGGGCTGCGCTGGATCCTGTCTCCTCACGCAACTCTGTACAGGGTGGCACCGCTGGGCTGGGCTGTCATGCCCTGCACGGGGGCGTGGGGCTGCTGCACAGCCACTGCCTGCTGCTGGTGGAACCTGGCCCTGTGGAGTCAGACAGTCAGTAAGTGTTTTTTGTCCCACAGAAACCCCTGAGCTACCTGGTGTAAAAATGTGTGGGGCTTGAATTTTTCCCTCGTTTTTTCGGGGTTTTTCCCTAGCCCACATGTGTGCTGAAGAAGATGTACCTGCAGTAGCCCCACTGGCAGTCCCAGCATGAGCAACCTCTCCTGTGCAGGGCTGCTGCTCAGCACGAGTCACACTCACGGCTGTAGCATGAAGAACCTGGCATCCTTAAAAGTTCTTACTGCCAGGTGTGTAGGCAACTATCTGCCATAGCAGCATTGCTTGTCCCTTGGTCTAGAAAAAGAAAAAAAATAATTTTCATAAAGTCTTTCCAAAAGGGCACAAAATAGCACAAAAATAGCCTGAATCTTTAAAAAGCAGAATAAAAAAATATCCTTTGGGGTCTTGTATATTGTCCTTGGTGATGTTCAGAGCAGACCACCTGCTGCTCTGAACCCTTTCCAGTGTCCTGGTTGCTTTTTCCAAGAGAAGGTCTGCTCCATGGGAAGAAAAGGTTAAATGTGGGAACGAATAAGGCAAAAGACTGTGAAACAGAAACACTGGTGCTGTTTGTTCTGCCATCTGCTCTGCCCTCGATCCTGGGCTGTGGATGGTTTCCTGTGGCACTACCACAGCGGGAGGCTGTGAACTCCCTGAGCTGGCACTGCAGAGCCAGGTGAGATCTGTGTCTCCCTTCTCCCAGAGGAGAGCTGCCCTTTGGCCGGGCGAAGCCGAGCGCCGTGGCCTGGCTGGTGGCTCCAGTCAGTGCTCGCGGAGAGTGCCGGGGTTGGCACATCCTGCGCCGTGCCTGTTGGGAGAGAGCAGGCAGGACAGCTCTGCTTCCCTGGTAGCTATTAGTGTGTCCATCTTTGCAGCAATGCTCCAGCGGTGTGAGATGCTGCCTGGCGAGCAGGGTGGCCCATGCCCACCCTGCTGCCATCCCTGGGAGCCAGCAGCGAGACAGGCCAAGCCCACGTGGCTCTGTGCCATGCACCATCCCGCCGGCAGCGGGGCCTGGCGCGCGGGCCGAAGCGTGAGAGGACAGAGGTGTCGCTTGTCACTGCGTCAGAACAGCTGGCAAAAGAAAGGTGAAATTGTCCCACCTCTTACCCCCAGAGCTCCTTTGCTTCTGCTCCCTCCCCCACCCCCTATTTTTCTACTGTCCTCGGCAGTCCCCCCTGGCTGTGCCCAGGGCTGCACACCCTCTGCACCATCCCCCTTCACCGCCCCCCTGCCTACTCTCCCCTGCTCTGCTTTCACTTGGGAATGTGACCTTGCTCTCTAGATTATTTACAGACAAAATATTGCTGCAAGCCTATGGAAGGATTTTCTGTTGTCTTTTTTTTAAGGTGACTGAATTCCACAGAAAATGAATTATTTCAGGAGGCGTGTGGGGCCTGGTGGGAACTCTTTGCTGTGTTTGGGAACGGGCTGCCTGAAGCCATCTTCCCTGGCCAGCACAGAAATGTGAGAGACTCTTCATTTCCCTAGCTATACCAAATGATCTGGATTTGGTTTTCTTAGAGAAACCCACCCCCTGCTCGTGGAAGGCTGCCAGGACGGAACACCAGCACTAATGGGGCCATGGCACACACCTAACGGGGACCCGGGCTCCTTCCCAAGGTGTGCGTGAGCTGGTGCGTAGTGGTGGCTGGGGGGAAGAGCCAAAGCGAGGGCTGCTTTCTATGGCTCCCCATCCCGCACTCCTGGAGCTGGAGCTTTCCACTACCCCTCCCTTGGGAGCTCCTGGGTCTCCTGCTGCGCTTGCAACACAGGCTGGGTTTGCTGAGGACCTCAGACAGCACTGTCACATCCGATCGGAAGCAGTGGTGGGCTGATTTCTCCTTTTTTTGTTTTTACTGGCAGGACCAACAGCTGCCCTTTTCCCCGCTGCTGACAATTCTTCTGTCTAGCCTAACTTTTGAAAGCCTCATAGTGGTGGTTTCCCACTGTGCAGAGACCTTATGCCTTTGACCTTGTGCTGCTGCAGTACCCTTTGCATGGCTGCTGGAGGCCATAAAGCTGTTGGTAGCACACAGTAATAATGGGAGTTGTTAGGTTCAAGTAGCGTTGGTTGTTTTGGCTGGGGCTGGCATGGGTCCCTGGCCAGCGCTGGTTTTCTTAGAGGGTCAATGTAAGCCATCGGCTTCCTGCATCTGAGTAGTTGTCCCAAATAACGCTGTGTGCTCCCCGTTTATTTAGGAGTAAGCCCAGCAACTGTCAACAGAGCTAAACTTGAGCACAGAGAGGGCCATTTTGCTGTGGAAAGAGCGCTTACACCAAAAGACCTCCGTCTGGCTCAGCATGTACCTTGGCTTGATCTCTCCACAGACAGAGCTGGGGCTGCTGGTGGGCTGACAGAGGTGTCGTCTGCTCCATCCTGAAAGTGGGGCTGCTGCCAGGAAATCTCTCAGCAAATGTGGCTGCAGGGAGTGACCACGAAGCAGGCGCCTACAGAGCCATCCCCTGTCTTCTGTGGGGTTAGCGCTGACCCTCTGAAGTAAGTCCAGCCGTCCCAGCTTGTGGTGGTGGTGGTTTCATTCAGGTCCTCATGGAAGTATTGAGTGCAGGATGCACACCAGCCGGCAATGGGATGCTGAGGGAATGGAGGGAGTGCGTGTCTAGGGACCTTGATCAACCAAACAGGTTCAGTCGGTGGTAGAGGTTTGGAGGCCTATCTTGCAGCAGTTTTGTCTGGAACTGCTCTGATCCATGTGCTAGTTTGGGCACTACAGAGCACTCTGTGCAAGTTATAAATGAGCATACTGGCTATAAATAAGAGCAAAAATCAATAGGTTTTGTTTAATGAAATTCTGAAGTTTCCTTTGTTAAGAAGCCATGGGGATGAAGGCTGGGACAAGGAAGACAGACGGGAAAAGGTTTATTATTTTAGTCAAATCCTTGACTTGGCTGCAGTCAGCACGTTCAGCAGCGGGGTGAAAACGTACCAGGTGAGAGACAAACATACCCGCTGAGATCAAGCACAGAGCAGCAGGTAGAGCTAAAGGGCATCACGAGGCCATGTCTGTAGAGGTTGCTCCTTATCAACACACCTGCTGACCTCTTTGTGAAAGCAGCCCCTTGTCACCTGCGCCTTTGGTAGCTGGCAGTGTTTCTGAAGGAGCTGAAGATACCGGGGCTCCAACTGTGCCCTGCTGGCACTGAAATAGGAACGGTGCCTGGGGCAATGGAAGCAGTTAGAGCTGCTGCGAGCGCTCGCTTCACCACCACCAGGGAGTTGAGTGACGTATCATGGTGTTTGGTGAGACCTTACAGAAAATCCGCTGTGATTCCACCCTGCCTAAGATGCTCAAGCTCCCTAAAAAGGATAGCGGGTGTGGTTGGGGCTACTGAACCCTGCCTAGGTCAGCAGGCAACACTTGCCCTGTTCTGTGACTGTCAGTAGGAGCAATTACCAGATTTGAAGACTACCTGCAAATCAAGGGGCAAACTGCCACCAGCTTGCAGGGGCAGGAGGGCTGCGAGTGCTGGGCGCATTCAAACGCATGCTGAAGATGGCTGAGCACTGACTGGGGGTAAGGGGCAGCAGGGGAAGGGCTTCTGTTCTGGGTGCTCTTTGCCAGGGTTTGCATGGCATTTGCTGGATGCTGAAGCATCTTTGGGAAGGCAGTAAGGAAAAAGTCAGCTCACTGTGTGTGCTGAGGTGTGCAGCTTGCACCTTCCAATTCCCCACCTTAGCTGGGGGTAGTGAAAACCCCGTTCCATTCCCCTAATCTTCTAAATGGATGCCTTTTCATCAACAAGATGTCCTGGTTATCTTATTTTATTTTTGTTTTGCATGTGAGAGAAGCTGAGGAGCGCAGCAGGTCTCTGCTCATGCTGCCGGTAAGAACAGGACCCCGTGCATCTGACTATAATCTGCTCTGTATACATCTCTGTATGCATAGTGCTGCTCCTCACTGATGGAGTCTCTGGCACGTTGCTTCCAGCCAAGTATTAGTGACTCAAGTGGCTTGAAGAACCAAATGTGATGCAGGAGCACAGAGCAGCCCCAGAGATGCCCAGGGAAGGGGGCTGGCAGGGTTGCTAGTGAGCACCTCTCCATAGCATCAGGTCAGTGGGGTTGGGATAAACCTGGAGCCTTGACAGGTGCTCGTGCCCTCTTAGAATATGGAATTGGACATCCCGAGTGAAGCATCCTCTCTGCCTGGGTGTCCCGAAGGGTTAACGATCCTGACAGCGGATGGATGGGTGGTAAGGAGATTGATTACCTCCCATAAGATACATAAAGTCTTCTTCAGAAACACACCACTTGTTCGACCAGGTAAATAACTAGTTTAAAATCCCCTCTCACAGCAGCTGACCCTACACGTGTTTATCCAAGTGACTGGAGTTGTTCCAGTCCCTCTGGTAAGTGACCTTTCCCAAATTTTTCTTTTCAAGTTGACATTTAAGAAGGGGGAAAAAAGTCACAGCAACAAATGGTGTTTTAACAGCGATAAAGCTGTACCCGTCAACAAAGCCAGGAAAGCCACACCGGAGCCCATGCTGGCGGCTCTGCTGTCCCCTCCGGAGTCCATACGGACAGTGCTGGCTTGCGTTTCCTGACCTGCTTGGTTTTGCATGAACCAACATTTGCAGTGGCCACGGGCTACTCCTGCTACCTGGGCTGGGCACATGGCAGCTCCGCAGCTCCCAGGAAAGGCTCCTGAATGAGATTAAGTCCAAACCAGCTGCTGGCAGCTGGAGGCACTCAGTATTAGTTCGTTACTGCAAGTTAAATGAAGAAGAGTCTTAAATCTTCTCTGAAAAGAATCTGGTCTTGGCAGGCAGTGGGGCACTCATCTCATTTGAAAATGCCTTGGACAATTTTGGTAAATGTTTTACTGTGTGTTCAGGGGAAGTAAAGTTTACCCTTAGTTTTTATGTTCTTTGATTCTCAGCTTCAGCACAGCTGCAACTCACCCCTCGCCTTCAGCAGTTGCCTCACAGGGAATTATTTAAGCAATGAAGTCTCTGCTTTGCAGAAGATTTACCTCTTCAGCCCAGGTGCCCAGTACATGAGCTCCTCTTCCAGGCTGGGAAGAGCCAAGGCCATCACAGAAGATCTTTCAGTGCTGAAAGATTCCCCAAATCCCTCTCTCCCCATGTCCTGGCTGATGCTGTAGCTCTGGCATGCCGGCTGCCAGCTGCTTCATCTCTACTGGGCTCCGCAGGATCTCTTGGGCATCCCTGCCTTCTCCATCTGCAAAGCACGCCACAGCCCTCTCCAGCCTAGCCCTGCAGCCCTTACCCGGGTTTTAGGCTTAGTTGCAGATGGTGAGCAGGACTGGGAGCAGGAACCGGTCTGGGGTGTTGCTTTTGCTCACAGCAAGCGGGGGTGTTGGCTTGCTGCAGGGTTGCTACGTGAGCCCTGGAGCGGGACTGCCTGTATCCGGAGCCTTCCTTCCCCTGCGATAACGTCAGTGCTGGAGAGCAGGCAGCTATTTTGGTTCCAGGAATGCCAGCGGATGATTTCACTTTTGTTTTGCACCCAATAACCTTTCCTATCACAATGAGAGATGATGTCTGCGTTCCCTGCGCTTCCGTGTGCGAGGGGAAAGCCATTCAAGTGCCTCTGCAGGGGAAAAGAAAAAGCCAGTTTAAAAATAGCTGCCCAATTGTCCGTGGAGCCTGGGCAAAGGAAGGGCAAAAGCCTCTCCGTACCGCACTGTGCGCTGTGATCGGCTTTGCCAGCTGAGCTGGGGCACAGGGACAGCAGCCGTGGGAATATTTACTGTGCTGGCTTTTCCCATCAGCCTCGCAAGGTCGAGAATGTCTGGGAGAGACTTTCTTCTCCATGTCGAGTCATCACAATGTGGGGCTCCAGGAGAGCTACAGCAATCCCCTTTGCCTCCCCACCTTTGCTTCCCCACCTGCCTGTCTCTGCCCCTTTTGCCCCTCTCCAAATCATTTCCCTGCTGGGTTTTGCGGCTGGGAGCTCGGTCAGGAGAGACACAAGACAAACCCGCTCTGGGCCCCAGGCGAGATAAGTCTGGTCAAACCCAAATTGCTAAAGCTCAGCTCCAATTTTTATTTCCTGTGAGGAAGGAGCTGGCTAAAATAATTTGTTGGGTTTTTTTCGGCTTTCAGCCTACGACTTCCCACGAACTGCTGACCCATCATGTGACAGAAGCCGCGGCGGGGCGACGGCAGCGAGATGCGGTATCACCACCTTATCAAGCCGTGCCGGGGCCACGGGCAAGCCCCAGCACTCAGGTAGGGAAGGGCCTCCCGGTGCCCACCTGTGCCAGGGCACGGGCAGCACCCAGGCACTTGCACTCTGAGAATGGGCAAACCCCAATGGGCTTTAAGAGGGAAGACAGCAAGCTTATTTGCCACCAGACCCCCTGGCCTAAGGAGAGATGCTTCCCTGTTCCCCAGGGCAGCATGTCCCTGCTCACCGATGCCTGCCCCAGTTTTCAAAGTACATTATAGGCCATTTTGCAGGCTACTGGCCACCGGGGTGGCTACCTGGGCTCCTGTTAGATTGGTTCCTTTGCTCAGTGGGAGTTTTTTTACTCAATCCTCCAAGCACATGACCTACAGGGTGGCTCCAAACCTGCCCTTGCCCTTCCTGAGCTGGAGCCTGTTTACAAAACAGTGGCTGAAGGCTGCTGTTTATCCTTACATAGACATTATATTCAGCGTTGCTAAACAAGCAAAGCCAAAATGGGAGTCATCTGAGTTTTCTTTAATTAGAATAAGATCCTGATGAATCATGAGCTTCTTTACCTCAAGGATGCACCAAGAATTGACTTTGGCAGCAGACATCAAGGTACAGCAGTCAACAGAGCTCACTCACTGCGTTGACATCTGCTGGAAAGACTTGCTTTTCCCTCCCAAGTCACATGCTAACTTGTGATCTGATCATGAGATACAAAGGATAACCTTCCAATATTTTTTTTTTTCATCTGGAATTTTGAAAGGCAGAGGAAAAAAGCAAAAAGTAGCATGAAGGAGAAAAAAACAACTCCCTTGCTTCTTTTGGTTAGCGTTGCTCTAGGGTCTGTGCTTGCTGCTGGGACAGGGCAGGAGGCTGGCTCTAGCACGCCGGGCTGCATGTGTACCTGCTGTAGCCGTGATGGAGGGGGTCCGAGTGGGCAGAGCATTGGGGCAGGCAGAACATTGGGGCAGGCAGAGCATTGGGGCAGGCAGCGCAATGGTCGCTGGTGTGCTCAGCCACGTGGGCATCCTCCCCTCTGGCAGGGGCACTCCTGTGTGCCAGCAGCGGCGGGCAGGGGCTGCCTGTCGCAGGCTGACCTGCATAGGCACAGGCAGAGGGAGCTTGTCCTCCCCTAATGCCTGCTCAACACTAGTTCTGTGCCGTCCTTCAACATTAAACTTGGATCTTTGATTATAGAAGTCAAAGTGGCTTTTTTTTTATAACAATATCCCAATATAGTCAGCTAGGCAGGTGGAGTTATTTGAGATGTGCTCTAGTCCAAAGGTTTATAGTAAGCCCAGCTGCAACATTAAACCAGAATTACCCTCAAGCAAAATCCCCCATATAATCTTTGGGGAATTTTGCTAGTGCAGCTTTGGATATGTTTACTTCTGTGAGATGGTGCCTATCAAGCACCAAAAACCCCCAGAAATCCCTCATAGTGCTGACATGGGCTGTTGGGACACAGGCATTCAGGCTGATGAAGGCTTTGACATGAGAGAAGGTCTTTCTGAAGGGAGACCAAGGCAAAGCAATGGGACAGGGTTGTTTATTTTCCGAGCCAGAGAGGTACACACCTTACCATTGACTACCAAATTTGAATAAGGATGTTGCTGCCCATGGTTTGCATACAGGCAGCAAACCTGACTTGCATGTCAGAGGGATTGCTCTGGGAACGGCAGGCTGAGATCAGCAGTGTGTGCATGTGGTTGCCTATGCAGTGCTGGGAGCAACTGCCCGGAGCTGGAAAATGAAGTAGGTCACGGCTATGCTTTCCAAAATCCCATCACTATGGATGCCTCTGGCTGCACGTCTGCCAGGCACTCACATTTGTGAGAAGAGCTGAGGCTGGGCGTCCTCTGCAGCTCTGTGTGGGATGACCAGCCTGGCATCATCCCCCAGTGACTCACTACCTCATCTCCGGTGCTGCTGAGCAGGTGCGCGCAGTGCCCGTGTCCTGCTGAGCACGCTGCCGTGCCACTGTGCACTGGTGGGTCCCTTGGGGGGCCCATACTTGCCCAGGCTCAGGTTGGGGACCGTGGAGCATGGGAGGGCAAGGACTGTGTCGGCAACTACAGACAGCTGAGCCAGTGAGAAGAGAGGTTAAAGCAGAACGGTGCTTGTGGTTTCCTTCGAAACTAAAAGGCCCCACATTGTTTCAGGAGGCTGATGGCATCGATGAGCCGCTGCAGAGTGCCCTATCCTAGGGGCTGTTGGTGTGTGCAGAGCTGCCTGGTCTGTGGAGGGTGAGCCCCAAGAGTGCTCAGAAACTTTGTGGTCTTTTGGGATGGGGTTCTGTAAACTTCATACCTTCCTGGCTAAAGCCTGCTGGCCTCCTGGCTGTGCCTGTCCAGGGAGGAAGCTGCAGGTTTGCAGGGTCATGGGTGGCTAGACCCAACTTGCGCTCCTGGACCCCAGGATGGACCATGGAAGAGGAGATGTTCCAGGCAAAGCCAAAGGGCCCCCACTTAGTACAAAGACTAATTTTTTTTTATTCTGAAAAAAACAAACTATCCTCTTTCCTTAGGCAAATATTTCCATGGCCTCTGGAGCAGCATTAGCCGGAGATTGTTACGAGCACTGTGACAGGCTAATGAAGGCATTGGTGTGCAGCCAGCAGTGGTCCATGCAGGAGAGCAGCATACCTGCCTCCGGCTCATGGGCATTTGGAAGGAGTTTGGGTTTTTTGGACCTGACTGACCTGTCTCTGTGCCCCAGGGGCATCTCTGAGCACTATGGTTTCCCGGGTCACTGGCCTTTTGCCTGCCCTTAACAAAATTAGAGCAGGCCTGACCCAGAATACTGGATGCAGAAGTGATCAATAGTGATGGTAATTGGTCGGCAGCATCTGTTCAGCTCGTGGCATCTTAGCCCCCAGAGAAATAAATGCGTTCAGAAAAAATGTACGCAGTCTGGCTTTGGTGGCTGGAGCATCAGCAGGAGGGGGCTTCAGCCTGTGGTCCAAGGGCCTCAGAGGGTTGAGTTTACCATGCCCCATCCCTGGTGAATGACTTTGGTCCTTCCGGCTTCCCTCACCGGTGAAGGTGTGTCTGCAGCAGGTTTTGCTGTGCAAGGCGTTTGTTCCGTAGCAGCAGAGCACAGAGGACTCAGACAAGGGGTGGCAGCTGGGGCAGGTGCCATGAGAGGGGGACACAGAAGCTCTGGGCACCACCGCTCCATGCATGAGTGCCTGGGGAAGGAGATTCCTGAGTGCAGTGTAGTCACTTGCTCTTGGAAAAGAAAGCAGTCCCTGTTTTTAAGGAAATAAACAAATCCCAAATTACATCCTTTTGGAGTGCCTCCCTCCTCCCCGCTCATGTCCCTAGAGGACAATGAGGTCTTTGTAACTGCCCAGGGCTCTCGGGAACAGAAAACAACCTCAGTATGAGCTCAGCAGCAGTAAATCAGCAGGCTCCACTGGGTGCTAGTGCTGGGTAAATTTAGTGCTGATTGCTTTGATCTGAAATGCTTTTATTTCCTACCCTCTACAGAGATAGACACAAGGTCAGACTAATGGCCAATACGTGAAAAACGAATGTGGCCTTTATTGATTTTGCAGTGATTAATGATTCAAAGGGGCGGCTGGTGATTCATGCACACGAACAGTGCCTGGGAATGAGCAACACCGACCGAGGTGGCCTTTTAATGCCAACGTCAAGCCTTCCTGCTGCTGAGGGATACCAGCGCCTCTCTCATGGATGTCCTTGCACTGGGCAAGCACCCCTTTATAAGCAGTGAGCTCTCACTCCCGTGCCTGAGTTCTGTTTGCCTTGCTTTCTCTGTCCGTTTTGGAAGGGGATCAAAAATAACCAAACTTAAACCTTTATTGCAGTCTTGTTGCCAAAGCCTCTTGAAACTTTCCTGCTGCTGTTCCAGGTGGCCCAAAAAGAGACACCGGGGAGAGGGTATGGCACTGACTTGCCCGGGCTCAAGTCAAAGTGTTGGCAGGAGACAGGCCCCAGATTCAGCCCTTTGGTTGCCATCATGTGATCTGTCAATGAAGGAACTTCAAAGCTGTATGCGGTGACTAGCCTTGCAGACAGTATTTTCTGAGAAGCTTTTGCACTCATTTGAGTATATTTGGCTCCCTGGAGGCTGCTGAGCTGTGGCAGGGTGGGTGCTCTCCTTCCACAGCTGCCTGTCCAGCCCACCCTGTGGACAGGGACCACAACATCCCGGTTTACTCTGTGCCACAGACACAGCTGGAAGCTGATGCAAGGGGAAGTCATCCTAATTTTGGAGGAGGAAATCAGGCCCTGTGTGAAGGATCTGGGCAGTAGTTATGCAACTTTCCTATTTGGTATTTGAGAAAACTTCTCCCTCCTGGCGTTTTAGCCTTGTGACTATGACTAAAGTCATCATGTCGCTACCAAGGCTCCTTCTGCTGGACTCACTGCTTTCACACTAGCAGTCTTGCTGAGCCTGCCAGAGACCTGCTATGTGTCTTAGGGCCTGATGACTCTCCACAGTTTAGGTTCTGCTTGTTGCCGGCACCATTGCTTGTTTTTTTTTTTTTTCTTGCAGTTGGCAATGTTTTTCCCTTCCTAAAGGCAAAGGTGCGTTGTCTCTTGTGCAGTGTCACTGAGGAGGCAATGTTTGCTGTAAGAGCGATTGCTCGATTATGGTTGTCACCTTCCTGCAGCTGTGCATCCATCACCCTCCCTGAGGTGGTGAGTGCTGAGGCACAGGCAGCAGCATGGGGATAAATGTGGCCAGGGAAGGAGGATGTGAGGTGGGAGGTGGGAACTCTGGTGTGGATGGTGGGAGGTCCTTCAGCTTTGTTCCATGTGGGTGGATTCAGGGGGAGGAATTTCAGAGTTAGTGGAGACACCTATGTGTGTGTGTGTCTCAGATGTTGGCTAGCTCATCACCCAGCTGTATGGCTGAGCAAGTCACCGAAGGATACCATATGGCGGTGCTGTACTTCAGCTCCCAGGGCAGTCTGAGTTCCTTTTTGCAGGAAATCATATGTGGTAACAGAAACACAGGTGAATGTCCACAGGCACAGGCTGAGTTGAGACGATGTGGATGCCAGTGCACACAAACCTGTTCAGCGCCATGCAGGGAGGCGTAGGGCCACCTGCAGCTCACTCAGAGCTGCTGGCTCCCAACTTGTGTGTGGTGAGAGCTGTAGAGATGCTCCGAATGTGCTGAGGAGATGAGGGAGCTGTGTACATTGAACTAAGCCCATGTCCTCATGCTCCCCCAGCCTGACCTCCACAGCCCTCACCAGGCCCCCCCGCACCATGCTGTGGAAGAATCACCTCCCAGCACGTCAAGGTGCATTGTCCTAAGGTGAGAAAATGTTCCCAGTGACAAGGCCAGGTGAAAATGTCCACCCTGAGAGTGGCTGCGGTGCAGTGCTCATGCTCTTGCCCTTTGCTTTGCCTGCCATTAGCACAGGCACTGACTGGCCCCACATGCCTGACGCTGGCTCCGGGCGTAATGGGTGACAGTCCTGGCAAGGTCCCTGTCCCCATTCAGGAGTGGCTGAGGGCTGTCAGTTCCTCCAAGGGACACTTTGGGGACATGGCGTGTTTGCCCCAGTACCACCCCCTGCCCCTGGCACGGCAGGAAAGGGCAGGAGACATCACAGGGAGGCACATGGAGAGACACTGTGTGCTCCCAAATTAGCTACCAGGGCAGGTTGGTTTTCCTGTTTACTCCCTAAGTGGAAAATAGGAAGCAAATGAAAACCCACAACTCTTTGGCTATAAAAAGATCTTGTGTGGGCCCAGGAATTTTACCTTCTTTTCATTTCTCGCCTTGGTGGCGCCAGGTGTGTCGTGTGGGCTGTAGTGGCAGTAATGCAAATAAAGAGGGATGCTGGGAATAGCAGCTCCTCTCCAGGAGATGTTTTGTCTCGGACAGAGAACTGGACCCATTCACCAGTCTGCTGGTGAGCAGCCGTATCAGGGTTTCACAAAGCACAAGGGTCACTGAGGAGATATGCAAGGTTTGTGTCGGTTGTGTTGGAGACACAAAGCCCCCACTGGTCACACCTGGCCCTAACCTAGCCAGGGTGCAAGGCAGCCGATGACCATGCACAGCTCTGAAGAATGGGACAAAAGGTCAAGAAACCACCTCCTCCCTACAGCATTTCATGGGCAGATTGCAATAAAAAGGCTGACTGGTGGGTTTGGCCAGCAGGAGCAAGAGGTCAGAGTAGATAAGATACTGCCGTGCCGGAAAACTGGCTGGGCTGCGTTTCACATTTACAGCATCAGGATGAGTTATTGGGATCCCAAACCCTGCAAGTCCAGAGAGGTTGCTAAACCTTGCTTGCCTCAGATTGTTTGTCCAAAAAGATATTGAGAGATGAACTCTTTCTTCCCTTCATAACTGACTATAATCTTATCTGAAACCCCCAAAGTGTCCTAGAGACTCCTCAAGGAGATAACAACCAAACAAAAAAGAAGTCCAAGAGCATTTATTTCTGACGCTTGAGACTGAGGAATAGCACAAGTTTCTTGGCCAACTTTGGTCACCCTCATTTGTCACAAAGAGAAGGAAAGGATACCAGTGTCTTGCTTAGGTAGCAACTGAGCTTTCTTGCCTCCTTGCTCCTCTGGAATAACTGTAGGTTTTCAGGGGTAAAGTCTCAAAACTGATTTAGCTAGTAACTAGGAATAAATAGTGCACGAGAGCTGTACGCTACAGCAGCCCATGTCTCAGGCATCCAGCTGCCTAGGCCAGTGTGGTAGAACTGTGTCCCACCAAAGAATATTTTGATGTGTTTGTTGTGGGCCTGTGGATATCCTTCAGGCAAGAGGCTTTCTCATGGATCTGGTGGTGGTTTCAAGGTATCTTTTGTTCTGCATGGTTTGTGGCTTCATGCTTGAGAGAGGAGCCTCTAATAATCTCACCATAGACTTTGAAAAGTACGTGCAATTGTAAAAAAGATCTCCCAAACATGGTATTTCCTTTAAAAGTCAGATCAGTGTCTGTGCACCTGACCGCTCTTAGCTGGTCTTGCCATTGAAAATTTTACAGACCCTGTGGCTCTTTTTTTGGGGGAGGGGTCTATTTCTGTCAGTGCCACCTGCAGGTGTCCATCTGAAACAGCTCTGTTATCTGTGATACTGCCTCCGCAGCACAACGATTCCCCGGCAGGCTCATGGCCGTGTGGGCTCACTGACAAGTGGGGATGCTGCAGAGCAGACCTGGTGGGTCGTAGATGGCTTTTTCCATGTTACATGTCTCACCTTCAGTAGTGGAGAAGCTTCTGTGCTGCACATCGTTTGCCTTGCTGAAGGTCTCTGCTGGGGTGGGGTTGTGGACAGCAGAAAAGGACGCGCCATCCCAGGAGCACTCATACTGGGCCCTAGTGGGGGTATTCCCACTCAGGGGTCTTTGCTCATAAATTGGATAAACCCTGTTAGTTCCATGAGGGTCCATTAGGCCCCCCAGGGCTGGTCCAACCACCACATGCTGTCCCTGAGTCTGTCTTAGCTTTAGCTCTGCTTTTTTTATTTATCAGTAACAAAACAATTACTACATGTTCAAGATGCCCAGCTCTGGAGCTGGGACCTGGCTTCTCTGTTAATTACCGTGGTTTTGTCCAGGTCATTGATTAAAAATGTGAAATTTTGAAGAGGTAAGAATAAAATTCTTCTCTGACAAAGTGTCTACTTGATGCTGGGTCACGACTTAGACTTGTTTTCAGACCTATGCGTTGGCCAGGCTTTGCCACGGTTGTTATGCGCTATGTTACATTTTGCATTATTCTGGTTCTCAGGCAGAGCACAATACCAAGTGAGAGCTGTGCCAAATATAAGCATCCTGTATCAGCAGCAAGGAACCTTTCTTGATTAGCAGAAATCAACTATTTCAGGGAGGGAAACTTAATTAATTAGCACGTGCCTTGGCTCTGGGTCACAGTGACCTGCCTCTCACATTGTCCTGTTTACACTTTTAAAATACTGGCATCTTAGTTTTCTTTTGGATGAGTCCCTCAGCAGCTGGAGGGAAGGCAGGACACACAGCTGCTCCCCATGCCAGTGTGGATGTCCTCAATGAGTCCAGGTACAGTGTGTATTTTAAGAGCGAAGAAAGTGGATGCAAAGGATACTTCAATGTCAGTCCTTCTGAACAAAACAAGCTAATGGGACAAATGAGTGGTTACCCTGCTGTGATGATGTTATTAATACAACCATTCACAGTCAGTAATGACACTGTCAAAGCAAATTGATTTTTTTCTACTGTTTTGCTCACTTGCTTGAAGGCTTTGGGCAGCCGCTAGCGAGGCTCTTCCTCAGCTAGCGAGCATGCCCTTCGCTTGACTCTGCTCAGTCACACTCTTCGGGGGCTCACTGCCCAACTGCAGGGTTTTAGCCACTGCCGAGCTGCAGCCGTGTCACAGGAACCAGGGCCAACCCCATCACAGGTCACCTCCAAGTAGTACTGCCAGGACCCGGGCACAGGCCCCAGAGGAAGGGAGGTGGCCACAGGAGGTGTTTGGTGACTGCTGGGCATGGGTGGCAGGGTTCGCCTCTTGCCGCAGGAGCCAGGGCACAGGCACGGCGGAGTTAAAGCCCTTAGCCTGACTCTGCTAAAAACCCCACGTTGCATGGTTTGTGTGCACAGGCTGCTCCAGTTCGCCTGGGGTTTACCACACATTGTCATCATGCTTGCAAAATGCTGTTATCACCAATTGCAAAACCAACCTCGTCCTCATCTGATCAGAGTGAAACCAGCACAGCTCTGCACAATGTCTCCAGCACGTCCGGTCTGCTGAGCTCTCTTGTGGGGCACACGGTTATTGCTCAGAGATGCTTCAGTTTGCTGCTTTGGGATTCTTTTTTCGTTGCGGACTCCTCGGTCGTGCCCTGTTAAAGCAGTTGGTGACCATTACAGCCAGGGTCCTCGCTGCCTGAGCTACTGGCCATCAGACAACTTTGTGCTGAGGGCTGACACAGCCTTTCCAGATGCAAATGGGCTGCAGTAAAGCTGAGGATGTCAGGGAGCCTACATTGGGCTGCTCCTGAGCAGAGGGTCCAGGCTGCCACAAAAGCCCTGCTGAGTAGAACCATGTCCGGAGCTGGCTGTGAAGCCCAACACAGCCTCTCCACTCCCTTCCCATCAGGCGAGCAGCACCCCTTTGGTGTCACCCTGTCCCACTCGGGCAAGGCAAGCAGGGCACCCATTATCTTCCCACTGCCGGTGCTTCTGTTTCACCCTGATAGCTCCAGCCACCCCAAGAGCAACTAGTGTCCTGATAGCTCCTTCTGTCCCAGCCCTTGTCTCCATGATGGGACAATGGTGCAGAGGAGTGAGTGAGTCCAGCAGGCAGCCAGTCTGGGTATTTCCCAGAAGCAAGCCTACTGGTTAAAGTAATATGTTTAATAATTATTACAAGTGCTGGAGGCTATTTAACCCCCATGGATGACATGAGCTGGAGCATCACATGGCTTAAACAGCACCAGTCCCCATGACAGACCCGTTTTGTGTGCTGCTGGGCTGCAGAGTGGCTGGGGTGGAGGACGGCACATGAGAAATGTTCAGGAGCACTGCAGATTTCTTTCACTAGAGCTTATAATGCATTTTTGGCTGTAAGGCGAGCTGGAGCTCAGCCCCTTCCAGCACCCACAGCCCTCCTGGGTGAGCTGTCGGCAGTGGCTCTGCAGGTGGCTGGGCAGCGGGTCAGTGCTGGGGAGACGGAAGCCCAGGTAATATGCACAAGAAATCAGGGCTTTCACAAGATGCTATAAAGAATTGCAGCCCCAAGTTATAGCCATGCTCTGCTTATGTCCACAATGTGCTGCAGAGGCAGAGTCCTGCAGCTTGGGGATTGGGTTCAATCCCACCACCACTGCAATGGCAGAGCATCTGTGTTGAGGGCCAGCACGGGGCCGTCAGGGCTGTGGGCACACAGTTCCCCACCTTTCAATGCTGTGTCATACACTTGGATCATATGGTTGCACCAGTAATCAAGTGACTCCGAAAATCAGGACATGAAAGTGCTTTGGTAAAGCCAAAAGCAAAACATAAGGGAAAAAAATTCCCCTCCGTTTACTATGTAAAGGTTCAGTATTGCACAGATAATCGGATTTTTTTTTTTTTTTTAAGTGCTAAAGGCTGACTGTGGGACAAAAGTGGTTTTCATATCGGGTACAGGGATCCTCTGCTTCAATGAGACACTTCACAGAGAAGTCTTCAGGCTTTCCAGACAAGAGATAAAGGCAGAAACCTGATATTGTTGGAGGCTGGCTGTGGGCAATGCAATAGCTAACAGCTAGTCTTGATGTTCTGTTGCACTTTGTACTTAAAAATACGTGTTTTGTCATGGTGAGTGAAGGGAAGCTGAACTTTAAAGGCTTACCTTGCTATAGCATGAGGCCTCTAGGTGCATGTTCATCTTGACTCCAGCCCAGGTGCGGCACTGGGCAGAGTCTGGGGTAGGCCCACCTCCTCCCAAAATTTAGTTTTGCATCTTTTCCTTTTTGCGGGTTCAAAGATCTTATATACTTGCAGGGAGTTAATTTTCCGAAGGCCTTTAAGTGCTTGGCCGGAGTGTTTTCCGTGCAGGCTTGGCAGGCTGGAGCTTTTGCTTTGGCCTGCAGAACGGAGCTTGCTGGGCTTGCAAGCCGCAGCGGGAAGCTTTCTGATGTGCTGGTCTCTGCAAAGCCAGGCTTCAAGGTGCTGCCTGAGCCGTGGATTGCAGTGGCTGGGGTATCTGAGCCTCTGACTAGGGCTGTAGATACACAAACCACACAGGGCAGGAGCAAACCCACACTACCAAGGCATGATTAGTGTTTCTAAATGAACACTGGGCTAATCGTCGAGGCTCGTATTGCCATTCCCACCTGGCAGCTCCGTCAACTCACTTCAGCATGTCTTCCTGCAGGCTGAGGCCCCCCCTCCGTCCCTCCCTCCCTGCTCCCGTCCCTACATCCNCTCTTCCTGGAGAAGTGAAAGAAATAGTAGGAACTCTGTGTAGAAACAACATATATAGACATACGCACATAATTTATATGCATACACATACACACACGTTGATGTGTGTTTACATATAAACATATGTCCACATGTATGCAAATTCTATACATATACCTGTATTACACACACATAAATACATATCTGGTATAAATACAGGCATGTGTGTATATGTATATAAATTCTATACATACACGCAAATATACACACTTGACCACGTGTATATGCAAATACCTGTATTATACACATATAAATAGCTACATACCTGTGTATAAATACATGCGCATGTGTGTAAATGCCATATATATGCACGCACGCGTACACATACATATACACAAATATATAGACACCTACTTGCGTATATGCACGCGATGTATATAATGCATCTATGTATTCAGTTTACATAAGCACGCACAGGTAGATAATTTGATAGCTATTTTTAAACAGTACTATTGAAGCCTCGAAGCCCAGGCCCCTCTCCGGCAGGCGGCGGGCGGTGGCGTGGCCGGTGTCCGGGGGGTGTCACTGTCGGCTGACACAGCCTCGCAGGCTCCGCCGCCCCCGCAGCCGGGCTCAGTGCGTGCCCTTCGTTTGGCCGTGTTGGAACGAGAACGTGGAAACCCCGTGAAAGCCCGGCCGGAAGAGTCGCGCTTCCACTGCGGTGGTAGGACACCTTGCGCTGGAGAACTGGCCTGAGGAGAACAGGAAGATAACGGGTGTTTAATAGGGCAGTCTCAATTTACACAAGTGATTTCTCTACCCTGAAGACACTGCCCTTCTTATTTAGGTCACTCCATGGTGGAATTTAGATTTGCTGAGAAGGTAACAGGCTGGGCGTGATGCCAGGTCAAGTGTGCCTTTGAAATTATTAGTACTTGAAAGGCTTGCTTGATTCAGTTTAAAAATATGTAATGGAGAAATGGGAAGAAAATACCTTCTTCTGGAGAAGTACACATTCTCAAATTTATCTCTTTTAGAAATGAATTTTCACACAAAGACATCTTGCATGCCATTAGAGTTGCTCTGCTTACGTTTTCGTGCCAGATGATATCCTAATAGCCTGTAAAAGTCAAGTCGTTTGGGAAATATTTGCTGTGCTTGGGAGGAGTGAATGGCAAAAGAATCAGATGTAAAGCAGGGTTGTCCTGGCTCGGACTGAGACCCACATGCGGTAGCCACATCCTGGCAGCAGGCTGGTGCAGAGCGGTGGTGGTGGGGTGGGTATGGGCATGGCCATGTGGCCGAGGGTGCGGATTGCAAAGCTGCCCCTTGCCTGCCTCCTCCTAGGCTTCAGTCCTGGGCTGACTGAGACAAGGCACTCCCCATCTGTGTGCGAATGGGTCACAAGGCGGTGGTTTAGGTTAGTTTTGGCGAGTGATGCTTTGCAGAAAAAAATCTTAATAAATGATTTGGTTTGATCTCATTCAAACTGAAACAAACTGAAAAAGCTCCCAACTCCATACGACACAACCCAGCAGCCACGGATTTATGCCTACTGCTGATTTCACAGCTCTGTATAAGCATGGAGAGACCAAAGTGGGAAAAGCTGCTTGAACTTCTTGAGGCATGGGAGCTGTGCAGGGCCGTGGCATCACCCCCCGTTAGCAAAATCTCTGCCATATGTGAACCCTCCCTGTCGCTTCAGCTAACACTCTCCTCCTGAGAAAGGGCTAATCTTTACATGCCTCAGCCTTTCCCAACACGTTCTGGTTCACAAGTTCAGCGGCTTCAAAGTTGCATCTGATCATTGACTCTGAAAGATCACAGATGACAGAAGAGTTTAAACTGCGTGTTTGGGATGGCTGAGAGGCACAAAGTTCAGGCACAAAACTGCACCCAGATCCTGAGACAATCTTCCCAAAGTTCAGGAGGCAGATGGAGGGTTTTGGTTCAGCTGTGCGATGCCTGAGCATCCTGTAGGTTTGTGTCTTTTTTTTGTGTGGGTGGGTTTTTTTGAAGCTGCTTTCATGCAGCTGCTGTTTCAAGAATTGCCATGAATTTGAGTTCTGGCCGTGTAGTCTATGGTGAGCATGGCTGAGCTTACAGCTCTTCTTACCTTCAACCAGAGAGATGAGCCCAAGGAAAAGCCCTGCAAGTCACAGTTCTTCATTTATGCCAAGCACTTTACTACAAAATGACTCTTTTCTTGTGCATTTTCTGTCACTCTCGTTCCTGACGATAGGTGCAGAAGAAAGCGCTGTTTGTGGCCGTGTTATGCACAAGAAAACATCAGAATACAGAAGATCCATCTATTGTGGGTAGTTTCTTTTCAGTCCGTTGTTATTTCCATGAGGTGGCTTTCAGTATCAGAACAACAGGGAAACTTACGTTGGAAGATGCCTCCCGAAGCCATCTGTCTCTCTCTCTTGCTCAGCATGAATCCAGATCCATAAGGCTGCTCAGTGGCAACGAGCCCCTTCAGCCTGAACGGTGTGAACCACGGCACTGCGATAGCGATTTTGGAAGGATCTGAATAAGCACTGAGAACCAAAGTCATTGGTATTCTCCTTGATGGGATTTAATCTTAATGCAGCTCATTAGTCTTCAGGGTGGAAGTCCTGAACCTGACGGTGCCAAAGGATTAATTTAAATCTAAATTCCTTAGGTATAGCCTCAAAGAATGGGAGATGAAGGTCACATAGTGAAGGAGGCCAGTGAATACAGTCCGATCTGTAACACCATCTCCTGCTGTAAGTAGAGGTCCAGCCCCAGATGATCTCAGGGTAAAGCCGGTAAAGGGTTGAACCCTTCGAGCCCTGCTGATGCTGGCACTCCTGGCAGTCAGTAAGGAGTCTGCTACAGGCAGGGTGGAGCCCTCATCTCATTGTTCAGGAGAAACTACCACAACAGCCAGAGTCAAGCACGAGCTGAGGTTGTTGCTATTTTATTTTTTTTTCCTGTTTATATCGCTGCTACCAAGCACATGGCTCAGCAGGTAAGTCTGGAGTCCTGCAGAGCAGGTGCCCTGTTAGGAGCAGGCTGGGACAGATACCTGCTGATGGAAATGGAAATTCAGCTGGTCAAGGGCAAGCAGTGCCCTTTGATGAGCGAGAGACCATCTTGTCTGCAAATTAAGGCACTGTCTTCTGCATTCTTTGCTCCCGAGCTGAGGATGTTGGGAGTTCAGCTGAGCTCGGTTGGTGCCCGGGCGGCAGCAGGCTGCCAGCCAGCCTGCAGAGCATGAGAGCGTGGTGGCCAGCCTCTCACCACACCAGACACAAAGCACCAGGGCGTAACTCCATTTCAGATTTTGTCTTTCATCTCCTGAAATTGTCCCACATTGCCTAAGCAGGCTGACATGTTTTCAGCTCTGAGAACCAGACGTTGCCAAATTTCCAGTGGTTGTTCATGGTGCTGTTACGCTGTTCCTTTAACAGAAGTATGCATGTCATGCCTCTTGCAAAACCAGATAGGATTTGCTCCCTTAAAAAGGGTCAGCTCTGTTTTCAGCTGCTGTCCTCTCTGCAAAGATGTCTATCTCGGTCAGAAATGTTGCTGTCAGCTTTCCATGAGCATGAATTCAGTAGCACCTTCCATAGCAACACACAGTCCTCCCCCCAGCCATTTGCTACCTGACCACCAAGCAGCTGCTCGGTTTGTGCCTGCGAAAGGACACACCTGAATAGTTTTGCCAGTAAAATAACTTCCTTTTCCCTTCTGCAGTTTTAGACATTAAACCCAAAGTTTAATTACCAGCTCTGTGCTTCTGACCTGGCTGCAAGTACTGCAAAGACTATTTATATTTATACACACACATATACATATATGTATGTGCATATACATGCATAAATGTTAAATATTTTTATGTCATGTTATATATTTATGTATATATTTTTATATACATAGACATATGCGTGTATATGAACATACAGGGAAGACCGGCAGTGCAGCTCTGATGACACAGAGGCATGCAGGGGTAGGATGACATCTTTCTGACTGCAGCTCAGCAGAGTTTTTGCCCTATCTCGAGTGCCTGCACATTTGATGCAGGCTTTTAACAGGAGCCCTCAGACCAGCCCTTCAGCTGCTGCTGCGCGCTGCGCTCCCTCTAGCACCCTGCCTTTCTGCAGCGAATATGGATAATTTCTTTTTAAGTTCAGGGATACAGAGTAGAAAAGCAGCTGGGAAGGAGCACAGCTTTAAAAATAAGCTAATAGAGCACGGTAGGAAAAGCATGCTAAGGAACCTGAGCCGTCAGCCAGCAGCGCTCCCACAGTGGCCAAATGAAAGCCTCCAGCAGAGGCTCCGAAATGGCCAAAGAAATGGTGCCGACCCACATTGCCCAAGGCTTGCCAAGGGCTGCTGCCAGGAGCTGCTGCTTGAGTTGGCTTAAGTTTTAATGAGTGTGGCTCATAGTCGTACATACTGCTTTGTGTTGCGTGCCCTATTACCCAGCTTCGAACCAGGAAAAATAAGCAAAACTCTTCTAGTTATTTTCTTGGCATTTATTTTTAATATACTTATTAGAAAAATAAAGTGGCATATTAATAACCATCTTCTCAGAAATACAGCAAAACAGTACAAGGGGAGGGGGTGGGGTTTTAGTGACAGCTTAGATTTTTGTGAGCCAATCACCATAACTGAAAGTTTCCTTAATGCATTGTAAGCACAAATCCCAGTAGAGAACGAGCTTGCTATGAATTTGCAAGTATGCTTCAGGCTGCTGTTTTACCTTATTTTAAGCGCCTCAGAGAAAAGTGACAGCTATGTCTGGAAAAGTGACCGGACACATGCTATTGTATACTGGGGAACTGAAGGCTGTCAAGTGGAAAATACACTGTATTCCTCTGATTTGGCAGAGCAAACGCAGTCTCTGTCACCCTGTGGAGTATAGCACGTCACCCAAACACAGTGCAGAAAACACAGCAACTTCTGTAGCCTACAACAGCCTTGGGAGAAAAATGTTATTAGTGCAGCTGCAGGTTTGTGTTCAACCAGGGCACTGGGAATCCCTTTGCTTTGCAAGGGCACCGGGTTAAGCAGCCCCGCTGGACTTGTACAGGAACAAGCACTGGCAGTTCCAGAGCCCGGTGCTGCTGCCCGCGTCGCTGGCGTGCTGATGGCCCCTGTGCTGCAGGTGGTGAGCATGCCTTTGCCTGTGGCTCTGTGTGTGTGTGTGTATGTATATATATATGTATTTTATGTATGTGTATATGTATACATACACACACATGTGTATATATTCATACACACATAGGTATATATACAGTCTGTATATGACATTACATTCTATATGTATATTACATACATATACACATGTATGTATACAGGCACCTTACATGTGTATCTATTTTATATACATACTCATATATGTGTATACAGATGTTGTACATGTATACATACACATATACCTATATAACATGTCTCTCCCTATATGTGCATGTTATACATATATGTTGATATATACCTATATATACATACATACATTTATGCATACAGATACATGGGATCTTATCAATGTTTACAAACATCTATAGGGCAGGTGTCAAGAGGATGGGCCAGACTCTTTTCAGTGGTTCTCAGTGACAGGACAAGGAGTGATGGACACAAACAAGAACCCAGGAAGTTCCAACTGAACGTGAGGAAAAACTTCTTTACTTTTAGCAGTGACAGAGTCTGGAACAGGCTGCCCAGAGAGATTGTGGCATCTCCCTCTGTGGAGGCTTTCAAAACCCACCTGGACACAACCATGGACAACCTGCTCTAGGCAAACCTGCTTTAGCAGGGGTGTTGGATGAGATGACCTTTGAGAGTCCCTTCCAACTCCTACCATTCTGTGATTCTGTCTGTGTACATATAATATCAAGTTATATTATATATAATGCTATATGTGTATCATAGAATCGTAGAATGGCTTGAGTTGGAAGGGACCCACAGGTTATCTCATCCAACCCCCCTGCAGTGAGCAGGGACATCTTTAAGTAGATCAGGTTGCTCAGGTATCTGACGTTATATATGCAACAGAACTTTTTTCATTGTTGCGATCAAACCATTCCTAAGGAGCCTCAGGAGATGTAAGTAGCTTGCAGCCCTCTCTGCAGCTGTGGCATTTGTCATCATGTGCTCCAGCCCCATGGCATTTGGCAGAAGGGTTGCAATGCCTCACTGACTGCCAAAGCATGTGGGAACTGGCAGAGACCTTGGTTTAAGCAGCAGTACCAGCACCAGGCATTTAGACCAAGGGTCATCGTTTCTTCATGCATCACAGAATTATGGAATCACAGAATGTCTTTGGTTGGAAGAGCCCTTCAAGATCATTTAGTCCAACCTTCGACCAAACACTGCAAACTCACCACTAAACCATGTCCCTAAGCACCAGGTCCACATGCTGTTCAAATACCTCCAGTGATGGTGACTCCACCACTGACCTGGGCAAGCTATTCCACTGTTTAATAACCCTTTCAGTGAAGAAATATTTCCTAACGTCCAGTCTAAACCTCCCCTGGCGCAGCTTGCAGCCATTACCTCTGGTCCTGTCAAAGTTTTGCTTCCTTATTGGGGAGCCAGCTCTTCACTGTATGAAAAGCAAACTGAGGTTTGCTCCTGAGTTGCTTTTGGCATGTTATCTGGCATCTGGCGGGGAGAGAAGGCTTCTCTGTGGCCCTGATTATAACTGGTGTGTATTTGTTTCTCCCATTTTCACTCTCTACCTTGGTTGCTCTGGGAATTTTTCAGTACTAATATAGAGATATTGTAAGTTGAAGATGGTTAAAGTTCCATTATCATAGTACTGGCTTTTGCTGATCTAGTGTCTTTCCACTCTCATGAAGAAACAAACTTCATGTACTTGGTGCCATGTTCATGACAGCCTGTGGCTTTGCCCACTCTGGCACAATCCAACCTGTCTATGCTCTAAACCAAGGGAAAGTGGGAGGAAAGGGATAATTTGCTGAGCTCCCCATACCAAACCGGCACAGAGACCATAGGTATTTCTCAGCTGCACCCAGCCAGCTGTGCTGGAAAGGAGAAGTTTCATTCTGGGTAGTACAGGAAGGCTCACTCTCCCTCTCTGAGCTGATGCTGCCAGTGTGCTCTGGCTCTACTGTGTGCTGTGTGTCCCTGCTCTGTGCTGTGACACACACACTTCCCCGGAACACTGCCAGCTTGGCCTCTGCTGGACCACCAGGAGAAAGGTCAGGGCAGAAAAGCATGGCCTCAGCCCCATCTGTAGCCTTCTTCAGAAGAATAAGGTGCATTAAGCCTCTTTCTGTAAGCTAAGGACATATGGGAAGCTGTACCGCAGTGAACTAGAACTAGACTGGCAAGTTTCACCAGTGGGCTGCATCCTCATGCTGCCACAGGCAGCTGGGCAGAGGCTCAGCTTTGCTTTAAAGAGCTTTCGGAGCTACACTCTTTACCCCACTGCCCCAGGGACACCAGCACCTCCAATAGCAGGGATGCACCGTTGCATCAGCCGTGACTGTTCATATGAGGAGGTAAATGTCCAAAAGCCAGCAGCAGCCTGTGAAACTCAAACCACAGAGACAAAAAACTGATAAAAGGGTAAAGCAAATACTGAGCTTAAGCATATTATGTCACGTTTGTTTGACTACAAATGTCTGTGGACTCTCCTGGAAGCTACAAAACACATGGTACCTCCTCACAGGAGAGGAGGGGGACAGGGGCAGGGACAGCAAGTAGGACAGGGAGTAGTCAGCAACAGGGATGGGAACAGGGACCTGCCATGGCAGCAAGCCTGCTCCAAAATGCTGCATCAACACAGCCTTGTTGTCTGTCTTCAGCAAAAGGCAATCTGTGGGGAGCTCACGCTGCTATGCTGTTCATCACACAACAATACCTTACATAGACACCTCCTATTTAAGCTGTCCAAAGCCTTCTGCGTACTTATGACAACCATTAATTTAACCATAAGAAGCCGCTGCACCCCAGATACACTGCTGCATCTGAAGGTACCCCTGAGACTTCAGCACAGCCTTCACAGCAGAGCTGCTAAGGTGGTTGCAGTGCTGGGAGCATAAAACATTCTGCGACCATTTTGTAGGTCTAGGTTTTTTCGCTTTGTTTTTTGCTTCTTATCCGCACGTGACTGTTTAATAACTTTCAGGGGTCAGAAGCACTTGTACTACAGATGACTATTGATTTACAAAATGGAAGAGACTGATGAATTGCTGCAGGTCCAGTTCTAGAAGGTGCCCAAGTGCTGCTTGACCCAGTGTTTTCCACACGCCTGCAGGGAGTGACTCCCGGAGCAGAAGTGAGGGCAGTGGAGACAAAGATGAATGGCTCATTTTCCACTGTAATATGCCACAGAAAGAGGCTTTTATGAAAAATAAAGCACAGATCAAGACGGAAAGGGCGATAGTCATTTCTGAAGGTCACATATATCATGTCTTTATGGCAAGTTTGCCTTCTGTGACTGACAAAAGCAGGACAGATCAACTGTCTTCCAACAGACCTGGATTAAAAATGAAGTCATATTACTTGGAGAACTGACAGTCCCACTAGAAATAATAGAGGCTGCTGACAGTTCTGGCTTCACAATAAAAAGCATCTTTCCATGTTGTCAGAAGAGCTTCTCCGGTACGGGCAAAACAAGGCTTTATTTGAATGGAACTGTTAATGGCAAAGAGATATAAATCATATTGGTCTGTTGTAAAAATGCACTATAGCTAAAAAATGCGTTCTTGTTTCTCATATATATAAAAATATATGTGCGTGTGTATAAACAAGATCTGCATAGCTATTCATATCTCTATATATTTGTCTATAATTCTATGCATGTGTTGTACACGTCAGTAGCTAAAAATACTTAGTCCTTCCCGTAAGAGCAAACAGTTGGTGTGATGTGCTGAAGGCTGCTGTGCAAGATTTGGCTAAGTATCTTTCCCATACACAAAGGTTATAATGTGGCAACTATTGTTTTCTGCTCAGAAGACACTATTTCCCAGGTAATTGTCACTAACCTTATTAGGGGTCACTGTCACGGCACTTGATGAATTACTGAGCCAGATGAGAAGCACAGCAGCTTTGATCAACCACAATCTTGATGAAGGTGGCTATGGAGAAGGGGCATGGCAAACGAGGCCTCGGCCTTTGATGGCGTGCTCTGTGGTGAAGGAGATTCTTACCTTAAGAGCCTGAAGTGTTCAGGTGGTCTCACTGTGAGGGCAAGATGTACCTGGTTGCTGATTGGGCTTCTGGACACAGCTCAGGAAGAGCCCACAGCCTGAAGTCACGCTGCAAACCCTGAGTTGGGGGCAGTCAGCTCTTTTACTATGTCATACGTACCTATAAATACACACACATATATGCACACATATTCCTGCGCACACATTAAGATGAAGGAAAATTCCAGTTCTCAACATTCAAAAGAACTTTCTTTGGCTGAAGGACCAAAGTAGTTGATCCCAAGGGACAGTATCCACGGTGTCCAACCGCTCAGTCTGGATGATCACTACTACCACGGCACTTCTGCTAGAAAATGGGGGTGTCCCCACCGCCCCGGGGCCCACACTAAGGATAACACCACAGGAGCACCCTGCGATTGCAGCTGTGAGTGAACCTCCGGGCAGGGAGAAGGGAGGGAGTTCAATATGAGACATACCAAGCCAAGTACATCTCTTCCAGCAGGCACTGTCCCTGCAGGGGCACTGGCTGGCGGGTTAGGGACAGGGGACTGGTCTGTGACTGCAGAGGCCAGTGCAGTCCTGAGCCCGTGCCCTGGCAGGCGGGCACCCAAACCAGGCACTGATGGCACCGCGCACACGCCCACTGCCACCGCTGACAGAGGTGTTGGGTGTAATGCCAATATAGGGTTATATAAATGTAAAAGTATTTTATATAAGCCTATTTTATCTGCAAATCGTTTATATTTAGAACACCTATTTCTACTGGAAACACTAAAACCATATTATATAAGAGCTTGTTTAAATCCTTTGGCTTAAGGTTTGGGCAGGGGGAGGGGTTGGTTCAGGCACAGTGCATTCAGGCTGCGTTCTATAATCAGAACCTCAACAGGCGGCCGAAAGCTGGTCTTGAAATCCTTTTTGCTTTCACTCCGCACTGCCCTGACGGTAGCAGAATGCTTCGCTGGAGGGAAATTTTCCTCTCCCTCAGTGATGCCTTCATGTTTGGAAATTTTCATTTGTAATGCTCTGGATGTGTTGCCAACAAAGCAGAGAGAGCAGCTCAGCGGTGTCTGGCCAACGTCCTAAAGTCCAGGCTGTTACAGTGGGTGGGAACTGCACTGACATCACTCGAGTGACTGCAGGGTCATTCTCAGAAATTAAAATAAAAGCATTAACTGGAACCGACTAGCAGTATAAAATGACTTACCTTGGCATTCGTACAATATTTTCTAATGAATTAATTATTCCCCAAGCCCTCCTCTGAGGGGAAGGCAGGAAAGATGGTGACGATGGCCATCAAATGCAACTGCACTGGAGGCGGTTGAACCCCTTTGGATGCACGGCCACATGACTGCAGAAGTTGGCCCTAGGGCCAGCTGGCACCACTCTAACATGGCCGTGAAAAGGTTTGTTTCCCATCACGTGCCAGAACAAAGTGCTTTATTGCAGGGTTGGGGTAAGACTGAACCACACTGCATTGCTGGGCCAAGGATGCACAAGGAGTCTGTGTGTTACAGCTTCATCATGGCACTACAACGTGGCTCTTGCAGGAAGGCAGGCTCTGCCCACACAGGCAGAGGTGCTGTGGTGGCCACCACCAGCAACTCGTGGTGGGCTTCAGCACCATCATGGCAAACAAGTCCTTAAGCAGCAGTTGGATGCCAGTCCCACCTTGATTTCCTAGTGGAAGATCTCACCTTGCAGTGACGATGACATCCCTGAGACCTCTCTGTTGGCCCAAGCCATGAATGTTACCATGGTAAACAGCACAACTTCGGCAATAACAGGTTTAACTGATGTCCCCTCCCTTCCATCCAGTCTGGACCAAACCTTATGTCTCTTTCTTTCCCCTCCACGTTGTCCCTGAAAGCAAGGTCAGGAATCACTCCTCAGCCAAGGGGAAGGGTGGGAGCAGCTGCTGTGTGCAGCAGAGCTCTGGGCAGAAGCACAGAAACACCACAAAGAAAACAGAGAGCACATTTGGTAAACCGTGACAGTACCAAGTCACTTGTTTGGGGCAGCCAAACTTTGACTTCAACTGGAAGAGAGAACTTTATGAACCCTGATGGTAACCGCCTGGGGGAGGAAGGGCCAGTAGGATTTCCCACAGGACTCCTGGAGGTTGTTAAGAAGCTCCGAGAGCCTGGGCAGAGGTGTGATCACTGCTGAGTCCTCAGGCATCACCCCCACAACTGGGCACAGCCTGCACCGAGGGCACCATCCACCCCAAGGGTGGGTTCTGCCCCAGCCTCACAGCATGTGTCCCAGTGAGTTCCACTCTTTTGCTGCTGCAAAGGCCAGACAGTGAACCCCAGTACAACCCAGCACCTCATTCGCCTTTCCAAGGTGGCATGGCCAGAGCACAGTGTCCAGGTAGGCTGCGCTACCTCTGCCAAGTGACGCTGCTCTCCAGCACTAGCGCACTTTGCTTTCCTAAGGGAGCAGTGCTCCTCTCTCTTTTTGCTTTCTCAACTGGGTGCTACCTTTAATCACCATTGCTGCCCCAATTCTCCCTGCAACTGCTCCATATTCAGATGACATGGTTCATTAGTTTCTATAAACGGCGAGGACATTGCATAGATTTCAGGGACAAAGTAAGAACTAAAACTGAATGAGTTTTTCTCCTTACCTTCAGGCTTCTTGCAAGGTGACTCAAACTTCAGCATCTAGTGGAGCCCAGTTTGTCCCACCCTGGCCAGCACCCTGCTCCCCTGCTCCAGCACGGCGAGACTTAACCACTCCATCTTCCATTTTCCCTGCTGTAAAGTAGAAAAGACAGCACACAAATTTCTTAGGGGTGCAGGAGGAGAGCAATTAACAGCTGAGAATGCTGCAAAGTTTTGTCAGGCTTTCTTTCCCTCACCAGGAAACAAAGTTGGCTTGAACTGCCTGAGAACGATCTCATTCCCAAATTTCTGTGAGCTCAGCTGGATGGGCAACAGGGCTGAGGAGGTGTGTGGCAGTGAGGCAGGGAGGGTGCCACGACTCCCGGAGACAGCATGGCCCACTGGCAAGCTACTCGAGGGCACGAGCAGTGGGTTCTCCAGTTCGGTTTTTACAGAAGCTTCATGAGTATAAGGAGAAGCTGGGGAAGGAATCAAGGTGGTCTGCTGCTGACCTGATGCCACTGTCCTCGCTGGCAGTGTGCACAGTGCCTGTGGTGGGGAGCCGGAGCCTTCCCAGCCCCAGGCTGCCCCAGCCCTCCTGGCTGCTCAGCGCTGTGGCCCTAGGAGACAGGCCCAGTGCCAGGCAGCTGCCCTGCCTGCTTGCCCAGCTCCCCACCACTGCACCTCGCTGCTCAACTAGCTTAAGCAAATTCTTCTCATACTTCACTTGAGCCAGACGCTGTAAATTGGATTAAAGTGGTGCCTGGAGAGAATTCTAGAGCCAAATATTTAACATGAACTTGAACTGGTTTTGAGCTGCCACAGGGGTGCCCCCTCACCCCCCGTGATGTGCAGAGGACTCTGGCTCCATGGGTTTGAAGCCAGCTCTCCTGTGACGCTGCCTGCAGGTGCCAAAATTCATGTCAAAACCTGCAACAGTGAAGAAGTTCAGCTTAAAGATATGTTGCTCCATGTTAACCAGCCCAAGTGATTAAAACTGATGACACGGTCCTTACCTAAGGACTGTTTCTCATCCATCGGATTCTGCGTTGCGTTGACAAACGATGGTGACTTGCAATGTTCATAGCAGATTCAGTTTGAAGGTAAGTAAGTGGATAGCAGTTTGGACTAAAGGAAAATAGCAATTTTTATTTAACTTAAAGAATAAACCAGTTTGGTTTAGCCTCAGGGATTTTAGTATGCATTTTCTAATAGCTCATTGAACTCATAAATTATGGGGTTAAGGCTGAGTTCACCCTCGCTTCTGAGCATGGTCTACATATGCTGGAAACTGGGACTCTCATGAGAGTACCACGTTCTCCCAGGCTGAAACCAGCTTCTGACACCCAAGCTCTCCCTGCTCGCAAAGCAGCAGAAATGCCTCAGCTGAGGCAAGCACTGGTGAATAGCCCATTGCCAGCTGCAGCAAAAACCTCTGATGGTTCACACAGCAGCTCCTGGTGATGGGACTCAGCTCCCCTCTCTGCAGGGACTTGCTTCCCACCACCATAAATCCATACTGGCAACTACTGCTGTCAGACCATGAAAGGAAGGGTCAGTTAGCACGAGAAAAATCACTGTGGCTTTTATTTTGTCCTAGGCTGGAAGACAGCCATGGATTACAGCTAGGAGAGTGGGCTGTGATCAGCTGAGAGGAATACAGCTCCCTCGGGACAGCTGAGCTGTGAAATAGAGCTTCATTTTGCTGCCTGGCAGCACCTGTGAGGTCATAGCAGTTAAATAAATATGATGCCAGGCTCATGTGTTGTAGGGAATGGTTTATGACCTTCATCCGATAAAAAAGAGAGCAGGCAGATGCTGAGAGAAGGTGAGTGCACATGTTTGTGCAAATAGCTACTATCATTCATACTTTGGGAAACACAAGATCATAGAATCATAGAATGTTAGGGGTTGGAAGGGACCTCTAGAGATCATCTAGTCCAACCCCCCTGCCAGAGCAGGATCACCTAGGGCAGGCCACACAGGAACGCATCCAGGTGAGTTTTGAAAGTTTCCAGAGAAGGAGACTCCACAACCCCTCTGGGCAGCTTTTTCTAGTGCTTCATCACCTTCACAGTAAAGAAGTTTCTCCTCATGTTGAGGTGGAACTTCCTATATTCTAGCTTAAATCCATTATTTCTTATTCTATTGCTGGGCACCACTGAAAAGAGATTGTCCCCTTCCTCTTGACACCCACCCCTCAGATATTTATATACATTAATAAGATCTCAGCCGACTCCTTTCAAGGCTAAACAGCCCCAGTTCACTCAATTGCTCTTCATAGGAGAGATGTTCTAGTCCCTTAATCATCCTCGTAGCTCTCTGTTGGACTCTCTCCAGTAGGTCCCTGTCTCTCTTGAATTGGGGAGCCCAAAACTGGACACAGTATTCCAGGTGTGGTCTCACCAGCAGAGCTGTGCTGCCTCTGCCTCAGGAGTTTGGTGTGGGCCTACGAACATGTGAGAACTGAGTATTTTCCCTCAAACAGCCCCCGTGAAAGCCTCCCTGCTCCCAGCAACCCTCCGCAGCCAGTCCTGCAGCCCTGCTCTGTTACCAGCTTTCCAACATCCTGTTTTCACCAGGGATATTTTAATCTCCCTGTTTCCCATCATATTTTTCCTCCTGCCCATGCCAACGCAGACTGCAATTCCTGGCAGGCAGGGTGGAAATCTCCTCCCCGAGCTGCACCAGCATTTTGAAGGATGAGTTGGAGTCTCTCCTGGTTGCGCCTGGCTCCTCTCCGCTGCCAGCACTGGTACCGGCTGCTGGCCCCAAACTCCCACCATGGCCAGCCTCCCACTTCACATCAAGTCATCGTGAGTTCACTCAGCCACTAAATTGCTCAAGCACCCTGTGCTTCCATATTTTGCTCCATGATGGCTGAAGAAACAAACAAGCAGTTGCACTGCTGACATAATTATGCTTTTATCAGGACAAGAGAAATGATGTAAAGAACTGATTAACTGTCCAAGAGCCATACAGGTACGGACAGTCAGACTTTTTTATGGTCTGGTGAATTTATGGTGGCCACAAACTGTGAGCTGTTCAGTGGCTCCCAGCTTGCCACGGTCCACTTGGGCTTTCAGGGTTTGCTTTATTCTTGGATTTCCCCTGTCTTGGGTGATGATTCTCCTTGCCCTAAGGTCCCTAAGCCAGTCACAGTGAGATTTTGTACCTTGTCTCGCTGGAAATGGATGCTGTACTCTGGGTGATGCTGTTAGCAAGGCCAATGGAAATACAGGCAGAAGTGCCAGCAATGCCCAAAGGACATTCCCATCCCCTCTGCACTCCAATAGCGGTACGTACAGACTGGCACCTTGCTGCTTCACAGGGCTAGGCATGATGGAAAATCAAGACTCAAACAGCTGAGGGTCTCTCTGCATACATCAAGCAAAAAGAAAATAAAGAAGCATGGAAAATCAGTGAAATATGTGCAAGGGTCCAAAGGATAACTTGGCATGTAGAAGTAAAAATCTTTTAGTATGTATCAACATCAAATTTGCTAAGAAACTCTGTAGCATTATCAGAAAAAAATTTGAGGCAGAAGACAGAAAATAACCAAATCCATCTGCTTTCTTAATCAAAGCCTTTAAAAATGTCTCAGCTATTTCAAGAGCTATACTGTCTAAATCTATATCCAAACAAACACAGAAGTCACAATAAATCTGTCATTCAGGTCTATGGCTTTAAATGATTAAAAACTACAAAATTCAAGAAAAAAAATTAAATGAAAACATTGTTTCTCTACAGCCTCTAGCACCGAAGATTTAAACTCTAATCCAGTCTGCATGGCATCCCTAAGAATGAGAATGAGAAAATGTCCTTATATCGCCAGAGTCTGGCCTTGGAGCTTCCATAGCTGAAGCCTGAGCCACAAACTAAAAGCGTGTTTAAGGATCAACCATCCTGTAAAGCAGAACCTCTATTCTGGCTACACTTGTGGTATGGAGACACCTTTTTGGGAAGATGCTGTGGAGATGATGACACAGAAAAATAACTGATTTTATACTTACTTCGCATCAGACATGGTGGGATTATCTGGCAAAGAAGCTTCCACGCTGCACAGCACCAGAGCCTTGAGGAACATGTCAAAATTCAGCTATTAAGGAAAGCCTGTATGTTATCAGGCCTCACATCTATTCTGAGAGTGGCCAGTAATCCTCAAACAAGCAGGCAGATCACTCACATGCCTTGGATACAAATGTTTACTAGAAGAATATAATAAGCCTAAACCTGAAGTTAAAAGAAATTTGGAAAAATCAAAAGTGTAAGTGAAGACACAAGTAATTTGGAACTATTAAATTAGGACAAAATATATCAGCCTTCTACCAGTTAGGAAACAAACACTAAAACTGAGAAAAAAAACAACAAACCATCAGCCGCCAATTTAGTAATGACTCTCTAGCATAGAAACATCGATCGAGTATTATCAGCGAGAGTAGATTAACCCAAGTTCCCCTCTAATGCAGAAAAAGTCCTTCTCTGCATCCCCTTCCATACAGCTGTGCTCCTGCTCAGCTGCCCTCTGTGCTGTCACAGGGGACAGCAAGGGACCCTGCCACCCTGGCAGCGCAGGATGCACTAGCCAGCGCAGGAGCCCTGCCACACCACCCGCAGTCCTAGGGGCAACCACAGCCCAGAACCTTTATTTTATCAGCACGGGAACCAAAGCTGGGGAGGGTGACCAGGCACTGGCATCGCTGGCTCTGCAGCTGGACGAGTTGTAAGTTCCCTGTCCCACACCTCATCACAAAAAAATAAAGCACACCTTTGTATTTCATACCACGTATAACATCTAGACTCGGTGACATAAAGGTTAAAAGTAATTTTGGCTGCGGTGGACCAGCACACAGATTACAAGAGGGATTTTATTATCAAGACTTCTCTGTAGAAGGGTTGCTTTGCAACCAGGATGCAATAGACAGATGCCAGAGGAAAGCCAATGACATTACGTGACTGCTGCCAGCTATTGACACAGTTATTTGTAGAGGGAGGTTGTACCCGGCCATCGCCACATCCACATGGACTACCAGGGCAGCGCTCCCTCTGCAGATGGTCTGGTGCATGCAAATTACCTTATCAGTGACGCTAATTCTCAGTCAAAAGAAGTCATTGAACTTTTCAACAGCCAGTATTTTGAGGAGTTCTCAAATAGCACTGGGAGTAAGCTGATAACCGTTTTAAATATAGAGACACTGGAATGGAAGCCCAAGAGCACTGGGTGCCAGCAGTGATCTGGATTATTTGCTCGTTTCTAAATACCCTGCAGCATTACTTCCCAGGTTGTTCAGCTCAAGTCTGACGCAAACAGTGGCAGAACAACAAACAAGAATTTGCAGGATTTTGTAAGCACTGAAATAATTCAAGGAATAAGGAACGAATTCGTTCAGAGCTGCTGTCGCTCACCGTTGCAGCTCTGGAAGAACGAGGACAGTTTACTATTTAATTATGTGCAAAAGCTAACTGAAGGCTTGACAAGCACTTCCACATCTCAGCAACAGAAAAGGAACATGAGTATAAATAAAGGAAAGAAGATTTGCGAGAGCAGATTTAGTTCGAGGCTTTTCCCCCTCTACTGACTCCCAGAAATAACCTGCGCCGCAGAGTGTCACTGGATTCCTCACTACCCTAAGTACAATCCTCTGTGTTTTGTAGTATACACACCTGTAGAGTAAAGGATAAAAGTCCACATGTGGAAAAAACTTGTTATCTCCAGAGTTTAGAAGGGGACAGAAAAAAAACAAAATAGAAAAAGTAGCTCCAGAGCAACATAGTTCCATATGGAAGAAAAACTCTCCAGGAGGAAGCCTCTCCCTTGTAAAAAAGGCATTAAAACCCTGTTTGTAAACTAATGCCTCCAGGCAATAAGCCAGACCAAAGTGAGCATTTAGCAAGGCTTTAAATGTATGTACCAAGCACACTTCTAGGAACTCCTACAGCACAGAAAAAAAACCAAAGCAGATCAAGACATATAAATATAGCCGTGAGCAGCAGGCTCACTGCTGCGCTACAGGCTCTTGGGCTGACCAGGGGCAAAGAAGATGCAGCAGCAGGAACTGCCCAGCTCGGCTGCCCTGGTTCCCAGCCAGTTTGCAGAACCTGATGCCCAGCCTACAGCCCCAGCAGGCCAGCAATGCCCAAGGCAAAGCCCAGCTCAGACACCTGACTCGTGCAGTAATCCTACCACTAGCAGCAGCATGGGCAAAGTCTTATACAATAGCTGAGATTATATACAGCAACTCTTGATTAAAATGAAATACAATTGTGAGAATGTTAACTGACCATGGCTGAGAACTCCTGATCAGAACACACTGTTCAGCATTGTGCCAGTTTGCAATTATTAGATCTCATGTGATGACAGTACATGTAAAACGCCCTGTCCTGGTCTCTTCAGTAGGGGCAAGTATCACCTCTCAGATGTTCTTGTTAGACACGCTTTAAAATGCTGCCTTTTAACCAAAGACCACATAGAGAAGGTGTTTTTAAAAGAGATTTGTTATTTGCTTTTTTTTTGTTAAATAAGGGTGTTCCATTTTATTTGGCAAGAACCTTGGCATTAAACAGCGGTCCCTTTATCTGGTTTATAATTTAAGCTTCTTCCATAATTTGTTTTTAAAGACAATACAGTTGCTAGGTCACAGCCAATGGGTTACACGTGCAATCAACCTATTTTTTTCTTGCAGGGATGGTCAACCATGGCTCATGAATGTGGGACAGAAACCATCCTCCACCCACTGGGAACCCCCTGTGAAACCCCACACTTCCTGGACTGGTCTCCCAATGCTGGGCTCGTGCAGTTTGCCAAGGGAGAACTCAACACCCCACTCGGAGCATCTTCACTTTCTAGCAGATTTCACTTTGCATGGTCCTTCCAAAGCACTTTTACTTTCTTTAATTGCTTCCACATTGGGAATTACTTATAGTTAATGAGCCAGATAGCCTAGCTGTACCCAGCAACGAGCCATGGATGGAGCTGGCCATGAGTGCAGGACTTTGACCAAAGCAGCCAGCAGTGCCTGAACATCACCGACCCCCAGCACAACCAGAAGTCAAAGGCAGCAAAGCACCGTGCTGGAGTCAGGCTCAATGCTTGACTCATGCTTTCTGACTGTAAAATGTTCCCTTTCTACCATTACAGGCTTCTTCAGTACTGGTGAGTTTCACTGACGTTCTTAAAAATTAATAAAAAACCCTTAATTTCCACAAGATGTGCTAGTTAAATGGGATTGTTTCCAATTTCTTCGTACTGCCTACCCATGGCTTTAATCCAATCTCAAAATAATCCCTACCAGTGTCGCTTGCTCAGAAGAGGGCAAACAGCCATCACCTCACCCTGTAGCCACCCCCTTCACCAATCCCTGTGACTCCATAAACACTCCCATACTATCTATGCCCACAGACATGCAACGTGTCCCATCGCCCCAGGTGACCCTTTTCTGCCACACTGAAGGGGCAGCTCCTTGCTTTAGGCAAGCTGCAGCTGTGCTACCTGCCAGAGAAGGAGGAGCGATGGAAAAATTTGGAGGAACTAAGCCACCACCATGGAAAATACCAGAAGCTGCCAAACGAAGTAGCTTTACTGTATAGCTAATTAGCTCCCTCAGGAATGGTTCTGATGGGAGGAACTGGAAGAGAAACGCATATTGTTCTTGGGGCTTGCTGCAACAGAGACCAAATCTGCACATTTTGAAACATCCCACGGGAATTAGCTAGTCCTGCTCCTGAAACCTCATGAAAGTGCTCCAGCCAGGCTCTTGGCTGAGGGACGGGCACGATTACCTTTGCTCCAGGTTACCAGCAAGATGAAGGTGCTGACGCACGCTTGCGGTAGGTTTCCCTTTTCAATGCTATTCTGCCTAAAGAGCTGATCAGCAGTAATGCTCACTTGCAATTGAGTTCCAGAGTGTATTTTGAACAAAAATGGTTATTGACACTATAGACACTTACATAGAGTTTTCTTCAATACAGGCCATAGACACGGGGACGGAAGTTTACTTCTGGAGTCTCCTTTCAGGGCACCGCATCCCTGGCAGCAGTACTTCCAGGGTAAGCTGGAAGACAATTTCTCATTCAAGTTCCTTGAGCACCTCAGAGGAGGGAGCACAGGCAAGCAGGCCTGCCCTCACAAAGCAGCCAGCTGCATTACAGTAGCAGCTCTTTATCTTTCCCTGTACAAAGCATCAAAAGACAAAAGAGTCATTTTTGCTGGCCATGTTTTTATTTGTTTTTCATTTTAAACAGGGGAGCCAATGATACATCCAGTATTTCAAAAAATCAGAAGGTAAAACAAATTTTCAGAAGACCGAGATGCTACATGCTATATTTAACCTAATTTTATTCATGCTTGCTTTTGGGGGGGTTGGGAGTGGGTCAGGAATCATTCAGTAAAAACATACAGTAAAAACAAAATGTCTCACCATATAGAACTTCAATCTACAGTAATGTTGTACCTTAATTATTTCCATGCACACAACTAACATTACAAAATTTTAAAAAAATGAACACAATTAAGACTTCTAGGAGCATTTGATAATAAAGCAATTCCTAATTTCTTTTGTAGAGATCAAGCACCTCCAATTACAAATTCCTATACACAGTGAGTGCTTTACTTGAAATGAAAACTAAAAAATAAAAAAAATAAAAATGTATTGGATAGCCTCAGAATAAGCCGATGTTAATATATATCCAGCTATGTAGGCAATAAAACCATAGTGCTAAACAAAATACTTGTATCTGAAAAGTAACTCAAAATTTAAGTTGACTTTCTATAATTACAGAAATATACTTATTTGCTAAAATAAATAAAAGTGCTGTATATTAACACTTCACTATAAAGAATGCATACCAGAACATTTATAAATATTGAATGATTTTCAATAAGAATAGCTACTACAATAATGCTGGCTAAATAGAAGTGCATAATGAGAAGCACTATGGGTGGTTAATGTTTTGCCACATACTGCTGTTACCTTGAGGTAGATAACACATGCGTACCAAATTCTGCATTCGTTTCAGTTGCTGCTGGTATCATGTGTCTAAGAAATGTGTACAGTATGAAAAACTCTAAAATACGCATGAATGAAAAAAATGTTTTGGGAAAAATAGGTATTTTCATGCAATTATGTACAGTCTCACTGTGTAAATTTCAAGGCAAGGTTCTTTTTCTGCAAAACATGGACACTGTTTTACTGAGAGAATGTTTTGTTTTTGTTTTTTTTTTTACTTGGTTTAGTGCATTTTTTGTTACCTCCTGCATTTTGCATTATTTTGCTCTATTCTTTCATTTTGTGTGCAAACGACATGCCAGTTTAAAAACAAAACTAACTCATGTGTAGAAAGTAATTCTGGATTGTAAAAACAATGGTAAACAGAAAACTAATGAAATCCATACCAAAATTACACCGTCTGATTCAAGTAAAAAAAATTACTTACACTAGTAATAAAAAAAAAGACAAACACGTCTCATGAATATAAAAGAAATGTCTGCTGAGTGTTTTAATTTAGATGTTTCAGAATGCTGCTGTACGTTTTGTGGGGAATTTGGGGAGATGATTTCATAGCAGAAGGCGTTAACGTGGCCTGGATTGATTTCAGTGGCGAACCAACAGGGCTGTGAAACTGAGGAATACCTATAGCCTCAAGCTGCTTATTGAAGAGCAGTTCTCCACTGTTACTGAGAAAGCTCTCTTCTCTTTCCTTCTCCCCAAGCTTCCCCTCTTCTACTGGCTCAGGTTCTAGCATTTCAGCATCTTCTTTCTTACTAAAAAATTTGTCCAAGTAACTGGTGTAAGTATTTTCTTTTTCAACTTGTTCATCTTTCCTTACTTCGCAACAAAACTGGTCTATGAGGAAGCACTCCTCCCCACCGCTTACAAACTGACTGTCCCAAGAAGTTTGGTACAGAGCTTCTAGCTGTGCCAAATTAGCCATTCCTTTCTCCTGCTTCTCTCTGCTCACTGACTTCGATATTAATCCTTTCAACTCTATTTGAGACACTGAGCTATTCAAGTCATTTAACTTATCAACATCAGTAGACTCGTGTTGTAAACTAAGCTGAATGGTTTCTGCTATAAACGAATCAAAGTCAAATCCTTGATTCTTCTCCCTTTCTTTATCAACAAGTTGCTGTGATGCTTCCTCAAGCGCTATCTGAGCTTTCACCAACCCATTCTTTTCACATTTAGACTTGCCTTTCTTATCAGACTTTTCTTTGCTCTGTTCCTTCCAGTTTGAAAGATCTATGATAAGCTTGGGCTCATAGTAATGGTTAACTTCACTGTCTCGCCAAACTAAATTATCTAGGTATGAAGATGACCTCATTTTGTAATTACAAGTGTGACTACATTCCAGATCACAATACTTGTTTTCATGGTGATCTGAATACTGCCAGCAAGGCTCGGTAGAGAAGTGGGTGTCAAAGGCAGGATCCTCCAGATACTTTTCACGATCTCCATCCAAATATTTGCGAGGATCCACTTGCACTTCTTCCTCATCAGTAACATCAGAAAGAGCCCTTGGATCACGCTGAACTTCATCAGCTTCATAGTTATTATGAATAGGCCAGTCATGGTCTGAAAATTGACTTTCATGGTATCTGTAAAACAAATTCCTAAGTGTCAGCAGCCACAAAAACATTTTTCTAGCTTCCTAGACAGTCCCAGTTACATTTAGAAATTCCCTTATAGGACAGCAACAATTCAACACAGATAAAGTTTTTCCTCAATCCAACTGGATACCTCTTCCAAGTTTTTAATTTAATCTGGTATGAAGCAATCCTCATATGCACAGCTGAAAGATTTAAGTCCAGTATCATGTACAATAGCTCAATCCTTTTACAGAACTCCTCCTTAACATGACTTTAAAATTACTACTGTGATATCTCTACTATTATATATGCTAAGCACTGGACAAGACAAACTTTAAATGAAGAGAGCTTTAAGTGTGTTCTTACATGTATTTTTTTGGGAAGAAAAAAAAAAGTAACGGAGAGATTAAGTAGAGTCCTAAGTGCATCTCAGGAATGCATCAGCATATCCAAGTCAGTCTAATGAATTATAAACCCAGTGACAACACGCTGTCTGTAAGGCAAAAGTTTATTCTCGGGTCAACTTGTGAAGAAGAAACAAATAGAAAAAGGAAACAATGCTCATGAAGCAATACTACTCAAGCCCACAACCATTCAGTTATGTTCCACATCAGAGTAAGAGATAAATTTACCTTTCCCAATTATAAATATGGCTGTGACTTTCATCCATCAGCAGAATATCATCAACCTCATCTTCAATGTGAAAAGGATGACTTGAAATAGGCTCATCCGTTGGAAAGGAATAAATGCTCATGTAAGGATGGGACAAAGCTTCTTCTGCTGTCAATCGATCCATGGGACTAAACGTCAAAATTTGCTCCAGAAAGTCCAGCGCTGCGGAGGAGAGTTTATCATTAAACAGGAAAAACCCAACATTTCAGACATGCAGGACTTACGATTAATATGCAGTGCCTTGCTCTAGAGATGTGCATTTGCCAAAGTAGCCACCTGTGAACTATCAGCTACACACAGAACACTGCCAAAGAGGCACTCTGTAGCCATAGGAAAGCTAGAAGAGGAGAGGTCAAATCTAAGATCAACGATAAACTGACTTAAAGCAGGAAAAAATACTAAGAGACAGAACGTTTCAAGCGGAATCAGTATGTGCCAACAGCTCTCAGGAAACACTGGTGTCAGCTTGGTTGGCAGACTTTCTTTTAAAAACATATGAAAGACTGTTGGTTTATGCTGGCTCCATTCCAATGTTCCCTTATATTTAGAAGGCCAGTGTCTCAAAACAGAGCAACTTCAGTGCAAATAGGTGCAGCAGAGATTCACAATTCTGCACCAAAAGTGGTCAAGTAGCTATCATGTAAGCATTTTTTTTTTTTTAAATTACAACAGAAGATGACCCTTCTTCAGAGAACGCACAGATGCATTTTACTGTTGCAATACATTGTACAGTTGAATACATACGCACTGTAAAGTTGTCAATTATTTTATGATTTTAAAAGATAGGACGTACATTTTCTCTGAATTACTTACCTTCAGGACTGATGCCTGGAAGCAACTGAGTTAAAGGTTTATGTGGCTCAGTCATATCATTTCTAATGTAAACTGGAATCACATTGAGAAGCTCCTGACGGTCCTCCTCATGTACAACAGGAATTGATTCTAGAATCAACTGCATCTGTTCAAGTTCATGTGCACCTAAGCATCAAGAGAAAATACAAGCTGTCATTTCAACTTCAAACACTTCTGATCACTGTATATGAAAAGTATGTCAAAATTGTGCTCAGCAGAAGACCATTATCTCCTACAACAGAGGAAAACCTGAAGTTCTGAATTCAAATTACAAGAAATCTGAAGAGCTCTCAAAAATGCTGTAGCATATGAAGAATTACAGAGCTGCTACACACAGATAAAGCGACCTAACCTCAAGCTTTTGCAAGGATGCTTTCACCATAGATGAGGTACTCTGCAGGAACACCCTATCTTTTTGCTATAGTCCTCTTTCAACTGATTCACCTTATTAATTAAATATTTGTTCTCATTTTGAGTTATATGCCCCTTATTAATAAAAACAGTAGAGGTTTAGCTCAGCAAGAGATCTGATAGGCCACAACCATTTGTATTAATACTCTACTCAGAAGCCTGTCAGGTGTAGGACAAAAAAAAAAAATAATAAAAAAATCACCTGCCAGTTAAAAGAGTATAATCTTGTTCAAAAAAACAATCACACTCTATTATGATCAAAATTATAGTAGAGTTTTAGCTCTATCTCAAGTTTCCCTGAGTAAGAACTAAAAAGGCGTAGACAGCAGGTCACTTTTGAATAATGAGCAGCATCTATATTCAGTACCAGTGTAGCTGGAGTACCCAGAAACGCAGCTTGTCTACCTCAATTTATTGTTCAGGTCTTAGAAGCATGTAGTACCCCAGAGATTCAACTAGCGGACGAAACTATATAGGATTATTTGCATGCCAGTGTTTCTTTCCTTCACCAAGCAGCTCTGGGCAATCATTAGCAATACTGATGCATGTGTTATCAAATACAAAAAAATATAATAAAAAAATGGGGCCAGCAAGAGATGGTACCATCTCAAAATCTATGCACTACCAGTTGTCTTCAGCAGTCTGCACAGCTGACTTAATCTATCAGATTTTATACCGTCTGTAATTTGCTGGAAAACATTCTGTTACATCATTTCCATCCTAAAAATTAATCAGCTTTCTTTCCACTAGTAAGTGAAACAAGCATTATGAAATATTCCTTCAGAAGAAAGAGTTAGAGAAGCTGTTCGGAATAGCTATTGAATTCCTCTGCCTCAGCTCCCCTTCCCTCCCTCATGCCAGGTATTCTGCAATTTTAATCTGCATTCTTCCTTCTCATTCCTGTTACCTTTCTGGACAGCAGGATTCCTAAGGGACAGTTCAGAAGTAGACAGCAGGTTGCAAATTAACCAAATCAAGCCCTCCAAACATCTTAGCAAAATAATTTTATTCAGTCTCAGGACAGGCTAACTGTCCTACCACCAACCATCTTCCCTTTCCAAATGCATGATGTTAGAAGTCCTCTCTTCTTTCGATCAAAAAAACATAGAAGGGCTCAATGAGGGATGCATCCACATTTGAAAACATTTTTCTAGGTATCTACACAACACTATTAGGGCACATAAACAAGCCTACAAACTTCAGATTTTGGTTACTAAGATTGAATTGAAAAAAATAGTCTAATTCACACACAGCTATTAGACCAATAAAAACTTTTGGTAAGCATTAATTCTACTGAAAAAAAAAAGCCAAAATGCTAGCAGCTGCCATCAATCTATGCTGACTGCTGATATCTGCAGACTTTCTCCCGCTATGTCACCATTTCTCAGTAGAAGTCCTTGATGCAATGGAAACCTAATAAATGTCTGACCAGCAGAGCATTTAGTACACTGGAGACATTCCTCCCATAGTTAGTAACTCAAAGAATTAGCAACTCACTGCAAGTTAAGAAAAGCCTATTTGCATATTAATCACTGATTTCTATAAAATAATGATTTCAAGGTGACAGCATTCCATTAATGGTGCTTCATGGGAAGAAGCTCTCAGTCTCATTACCCTGATGTACCAAGCTAAAAATTATTGCAGAGGTGTGCTTTTAGTCCACATGCATCCAAAGAAACGTGAACTTTGAAACACAAAACCTCTAGAAACTGATCTTATCTGTGTTAATGCAGTAATTTAGACCAACAGGAGCAAATCCAAGAGTGAGCTTGAGTGAGACGGCTGCTGCTGAGGCCCCAGAGTACGCACAAAATAAGCATTTCAGGGGCTTACACCAGCCCAGCTTATCTGCTCCCATGGACAGAACACCTATCAGCGGATGGAGTGCATTGGGTGATCTACAGCGCAAATGGCAGCTTCATTTTATTGAAGAAGACTCCAGTTTGTGCACTGAGCTAGATCAGCAATGTGGTGCAGGATGGCCATCAAGAGATTCGCTTCAAACATTTGCTCCTGATATCATCCTAAAGCACTGATGCAGATGCATCCAACAAAACCAGAGCATTCCTCTCTCTCTCGCCAGCAATATTTGAAGGTTGCACATTCCTTGGTATGTCACACTAAAATTTTAAATCTTAAAAGTCCTCCCTGTATCACTGAAACAAAGGTGAGGTCAAAAAGAGCCTGTAGATGACAAAAAAAGTAGAGAATGGGGAAAAACGGGCTACTCTTTCATAATTCAAAATGTAAAGAAGTGAGAAGTGATTAGGTTGACCACATTATAAAATATACCTTTATGAATATGATCCTCAAGGCATTCATGATACTCCCTGGATACATAAATTTACTAAAATACACATATTTTTAACACTTCTTAGGCATCCAACAAATTTACCTTAACCTGATTTCAGGCAGATTTGGAACATAAGTACTAAATTAAATTGTGCTATTTATCCAAATACACACCAGTATGACTAATAAAAAATCAAAATGTCTTCTGCTTTACAAATACACTGATTTATAGCTTGCTTATATAGTTGGATAATATAGCATATCCTTATAACCAATGACTGTTGATATTAGTCATAAGAATCAAACTTTCTTTAGGCATATAATTAAGCAGTACCATTCCTCTTGGAACTGTACACATCCATTTTTATTCTACTCACCTGCAAAGAGGGTTTTCCCAGTCAGCATTTCAGCAAAGATGCAACCTGCAGCCCACATGTCAATGGCTTTAGTGTAGTTGTTAGGAGAAAGCAAAAGACGGGGCGATCTGTACCATTTAGTAACCAATCCTTCAGAAAGATGGCCCTAATGAGATTAAGTTTTAAAATAAAAAGAAAAGAAAAAATCTTAGATTTTTAAAAAGGTACAGTTTTTTAATTACTTCTTATTTTTTGATGCACTATTACAAGACTTTTTGGTCTCAAAGTCCTAGGGATGCCCACATTCATATCCACACATGCTCTCTACTAAACCAAGCCTTTTAAAAATGGAACAGCAATAGAAACAATATAGAAGTATGACAGCATTTATTACTGTAGTGAAACTTTATTCCCAGATGCCAAATAAATCCAGAGATGATAATGAACTCTCTTGTGAAACATCATCTAAATCAGGAAGACAGTATCTCTAAATCAACCCCAGGAAGCATCCACACTTGCACACTATGCAAGCACCACCTACAAACTTATCTAAGGCTTCCGTAGTTATGTCTCTAAATGTTGCTCTTAATCTCAGGCTCTGCATTCACTGTTTAAAATCTGTTTTTTTTACTAAATGTGTTCAGAAAAAGTTTTATTTTATGCTTGCAGAAGTCCTATCTGAGACAAAACATATCATCCATAGATCCCTTTGACCTACTTGTAAGCGTTCCAGTTCTACTGTACGATCCCTAATATGATATCCCACCTGCTAAGGAGGCCTTCTACAGACTATCTACCTTTGTGAAAGGGACAAAGATGCTATTTTAAGAAGGCAGGGTTGTCACCGTGTCACTTAAATACTCCCATTCTTCACATACCTTGTGGGAATAATGAGGATCCATGATTCGTGCAAGACCGAAGTCACCAATCTTCAGCACCAAGTCTTCAGTATTAATGAAAAGATTAGCTGGTTTGAGATCTCTATGCAGAACATTTGCAGAGTGAATATACTTGAGCCCACGTAGCAGCTGGTACATGAAAAGTCTGGCATGATCTTCCAGTAAAGGGCCTTGCTCTAGCAGATTAGCCAGATCTGTCTCCATGTATTCCTGGACAATGTAAACACAGTTCAATTCTGTAAGGGAGCCCACGTCATCTGTTAACTGGCTTCCACTAGGACCAAGAATTTCAAATACTTTGACAATGTTATCGTGGTCAAGTCTTCTAATAATTTTGATCTCACGTAGAGCATGTTTAACACTCTGGGGGTCTGTAAGGACAATTTTCTTGACAGCCACTCTTTTGTCACAGTCATTATCGACAGCAGAAAAAACTAAGCCGTTTCCACCACAGCCCAGTGGTTTTAAGTCCATATACCGAGAGCCCAGATCAAAACCATGAATGTTCATGAGACTTTCAAATTTTTCTGCCATTTTAAAATTCTTTACGCTTCTTTTTCCTCAAACTACTAAGCTTCTGTAAACACGCAGAGACACTTCCACTGGTATCTGAAGGAAAGGTCTTACAGAAAGGGAGAAGAAACACTTGGCTTTGACTGCAAGATGGTTTCTTGACTCTCTCATTTCATTATGAGCCAGCCAGGCCTGTTGTGTCCCCTTGTATTTAGAGCCCGTAAGCTCTAGAACTCAAACCGAGCATAAGATAGAAAGATTGCAGCATTCATAGTTCAAGAAAGGTGCAGCATTTCTGCAGACATTAAAGAAAATACTCACAAGAAACTCAAACGGAATGAAATGACATACTATGCACTCAGCTCTACTGTGCTAAACTGGTTAACATTTAACAAAAGTGTGAATAAATATGCACATAATAGGCTTCTATTAACATCCTCCTCCTCACAGTGCAGATACATTCAGTGTTGGACTGGTCCTGAGCAGCGTCATTCTATGGTGCTGGTAAGCACTATGTTGGTGTTGGGTTTTTTTTTTTTTCCTTCTTCCTCCTCTTTCTCTCCTTTGTTTACAGTCTAGTTAAATGGGAAACTGGCAGCTCTTGATTTACAAAAGATGCCTTCTGTTAATGATCAGGTGGCTCCAGCTCACCACAATCACAATCAAAGCTACCATCCATTTTACTCCGTGGCAACCTGAAAAGGAGAGGAAAAATATATCAGTATTCTAGCACATGCAGAAGTCTTCCTCCTTCCACAAGTCCTTAAGTTGTCCTAAATAAACAACTTATTTAGTGTCCAGGTACAAAATAAGAAACCATCACAAAAGCTAAGCTAATTAGAAATTACATATATGTTTCATACTAGTGGAGGGAAACCGACAATAACCACCAATCACCACCTCTAAGCGTACTGTGGAAGTTTTAGATACAACCCATTGAGGATATAAGGCACACAATGAAAAATCCTACTAAATCTTAATAAAGATAGGAATATCACAGAAAACTTGGTAATTCTCCAACAGAGCGGCTAAGAGACAAGTCAGAAACAATAATATCCTGCACCTCAGTCACTAAATTTTGGAATAATTCTTTGCACTAAACTTTTACTCAAGGGCAAAAATCAAGGTTTTAACTATTTCACCATAATAAGGGATAACTGTGTACCACTCACATGAAAAGGGTAAGGTTTGTGCACTCTCAGTATTTACTGACTTTCCAGAATACGCAGCACACATCCAATGTCACTTACAAAGCTCAAATCCATGTCATTTTGGATGAAGTTTACTAATATCTCAAATCATAATTTTGCCTCTATAGTTTCATTGCTACAGGAATCATAGGGGTAATTCCTACATATTAGACAAATATTACTTCTTCGATTAATTGTATACTTACCCAATCTAGATGACAGAGAAAAGCTAACAGTGAGTACATTTACCCAGTAACTGATATATTCCATAACCATTTCCCCTAACGTATGGACACTTTCAGACATCATTTATGTTTTAAGAGTCTGATGAATGCAACTGCTATTTATGAAAACAAAAGAGGTAGTTTTCTCACTAAGTCTCCCTTACGACTGCATTCTGCTGCTGCAGACAAAGACCACGTGCTGCATTTACGCACAACATCCTCATTTCTTTTAAAAGCTCAAAGATGCCACAAAGAAGAGTCAGAGGTGTACCTTCCACAGCGCGGTAAGATTTGGGCAATTCCGTTAAGTCACTTGTATGTTCTTCCCCAACAACTATAGGTCACATCAAACCACTAAATGGTTTCTTGTTTGATTTCAGATTAACACATTTCAGCTCTTCATATAGATGTAAAGTTCTCCAAACTACCCCAATACTTCAGACTTCATTTCACAAGTGCTTTCCCTTAAAACTACGCTAGCACTTCAGTGGGACAACCAGGACCAAACAAGTCTCGTCTCCCCACTCCTGACAGGACAGCAAAAGCAGCTGACAAATTAACATATTCTAAATAATGGCCTCAATCCACTAAAGTAATCAGAACTGCACGCAGAAAAAAAAAATAAAGAAAGAAAAGCACACTGGCAAACAGAAACAAGACTGTTTGACCACATTTAAATATTACCCTTCCTCAGGCTCAAGTCTGACTGCCACTGAGACACAGCCCCCACGCCCTGGCTCGCTCCCTCCTGCCACACACCACCTGCCCCCAGGTCTTTGTGCTGCTCTGACAAACACAGGACAGAAGAAGGAAACATACGCTATCCTCTGCTGCGTGTTTCTTTTTAAAGAAAGATCACCAAATGTAGTACTTCTAGACTGAAAAAGCGCTGAGCTGCCCTCCACTGATGTGGTACCCTGCCAGAAGGGTGATCTTCAGAGCTTTCTTTACTTAGCACATGTAACTATTGCCCTGAGATTCCTCTCTTCACATACTGCCAAGAGTCCTCCCTTTAGACAGTGTTTCACAAGGGTTATTACACCCTTAGTACAGACAGGAGGTAATGCTTACTTTCCTCAAAACTAGCTTGAATTTATACCAGTATTAAGACATTAGCATGAGGACCCTTCTTATAATACCCATGAATTTATTTAAAGAGCAAATATTAACATTAGGATGAATTTCATAAGGACAGCATCAAGGACTATCCAACTCTTTATTCACAATTATAAAAATCAGAAGTCTGGCCTCTTGGATTTTTAACTTCTTTTTTCAAACCTAAAATATTTTCTCATTCACATGCACAATTTTCAGGTTCACTCATTCTGAGCCGCTGCCTGTAAAAAAGTTTACATCACGTCAGATCATTTTCCTTTCATCCCCTCCTGATCCTCAAAAAGTTGTGGAAATTCATTTCTGTAGTTTAAATTTCTTGTTAACTCAAGGTCAAAGGCTTGTTTAAATATCCTGCAATAAGGTGTATTTTATATCCTTGGGACCATCTAAACCCAGCTGTATTCTTCCCCAGTATTAGGCTTATTGTTTCACATTGCTGATGTCTTCAATGCGCAGCCATACCGAATCGGTTTGCATCAGCTGGGGGACACATTTGGAAACCCTCTTTTAGCTGGGTCCATTAAATAGCACTGGAACAGATTCAAAAAGATGTCCCTCAAGTAGCAAGGTGTAATATCTGCGGATCTCTTAACTGTACCTTCCGTCTTAGCCCTTATTGCCATGATGAAATGAAGGCAACAGCAGAACTCTAAGATGAAAGTAGTCACGACACTGCTGCTTCGAGGAAAAGGGAGTTACGACCCACTTGCTTACTGAAGGAGGAGCCCTACATTTTCGTTCTGTATCTGCGAAGTGATGCATTTTTAACCATCCGCTTATAGTATATCTTTTTACTAGGTGACAACTAACTACAACAGTTTCAGAAGGTATTTAATGCATTTCAGAATCAAAGCGACTTAGCTAAGAAAATAAGTGCTGACAACATAGCAACCCATCGCAGCCTTCAATTTGACCTGGTCCGGCTACAAATTTCCTATGTGACTGAGTAAATTACTTAACTGCAAAGCCACAAAACCCAGGACCTAGTCCTAGGAAGCTGACCGAGCCTATCCACCAACCAGATACACTACCTTACATGAAGATCAGTACCTCACACGAGTACGGTGAAGAGATTCGGAGATTGTCCTAGAAGAAATGCCCCGCTATTAAAACTAAACCGAGCGCACATGCTAAGGACACTCCTCTTTCCCTCTACGGGTTGCGTCTCCCACCAAGCACGGCCCCTCGCTGCCATCACCCTAAGCTGGCCTCTCTGCCAGGACCGCAGCGCCCAGGGCACCGCTCACGCCAGGGCTGGGGCAGCAGCTGAACTCATTTCCATGAGTTAATAGCAAACAGACATTTAAGGCAAATAGTCCTGTGGATCAGAAGCAGATAGGAGGGATGGAAAACAAAAAGTTAACCCCAAACTTTCTTTCACTCTTAAGATGATAATTACTTAGAAGGTAATCAACTAGAAGAAATCGAGGCTTTTCTCAAGTCAAAATGAGCTAAAGTAACAAAATTTCTTCTTTGCATTTTATAGTACTACTTAACTTTGCAAAAATAAGAAGGTGGGTTTTATAAACACTAATACTTAGTGAGTGTGTCTCACTCTTTGTAAGTTTATACATTTTCAGTTTCAATGAAAGTCATAACCATCTGCCCAACTGTCTTGAAAATACACACCAAATAAAACAAAAATGACAAACTCCTCTTCGGTTGTGTAACATGCTCTAACCACTTGAAACACAGATGGAGAAAATGGGGGGTTATCACCCCAATTTGTGCTGAATAGGCTATTCATACAGGCACTGATGTTTTCGTTTAGGCTGTAACCTTTCCAAGATGACCATTTCTTTCAAGCAGTACTTTTATTCCTTCCTCCCACAAAGTTTAAAGAGGGAAACAGAAAGATAATAGTTTAAGTGGTTTACAACTATGCTTTTAAAATAGGTCAGTTCTCAGAGGAGAGCAACAGAAGTGACCCACAGAAGGGCTGTCATCTTCAAAATTATTCCTAGTGCTTGCAGACATCATCACAGCCAACTTCATCTGTTATGCAAGCAGCCCCTTCAACTCCTGCTCAACTTCTGCACGTGGATTTATCAGTTTTCAGGAAACAGGATGTACGCTGAAATACAGTCAAGTATGAGATGTTTACTTTTTCAGAAATACAAATAACACTGAAAGATACCAGTTAATTTGATTATGCAGGCCACATAATGATCAAATCATTACTCACAAAAGAAAACCAAGAGTGACTAATGACATCTTATACAACCTGCTAAGTACTATCTCTTTGACTAGAAAAATATGGGGTACAGAAGTATGTTTTTTTTTTTTTAGATCAGCCACGTTGCAGTCAGTAGGCAGAGTGAGTCATCGTCCAACTCACGAAACTGCCGCTTTTCTAAAGCCTCCTACTTGTTCCCCACACTGTTTAGGGAACTCTGTGCTGGCAGTCAGCAAATGTTACTATTAGTTTATAAGTCTTCTGAAGGTTCTATAAAAGCACACAAAAATCCATCGTGTTTTTCTGTACGGTTCAGTTCTGCCTTCAGATAATTCAAGGAAAACTCACCACTGGAGAAGCCTACCGCCAGCTAACAGCCTTCTGCACCTTGGCAGACCTGCTACCGCCTGCTGTTCCACTGAACAGTTAACCAGTCAAGAGTGAATTAAAGACAACGACTGCACAAACAAGGACTGAGCCAGGGAGGTTGAAATTAAAGTTCCCATTTTAGCTTTACAGCATACATTTCTGAACCTAATTACCAAAATCTACGCCTATTTTAGGCCACCACTTTCTGGAATTTGCAACTGGTTTATAAACAGAACATGCTATCACAAAGTTATTTTTATATAACACACAAACACAAATACGTAGTCATATACATATTTAAAAAAGCCTGTTGGCAACAGCACTTTTATCAACGTCTGCACCAGCCATGTGACAACACGCCAACCACCGTTTCTTTTGCTATGACACAACTTAACCATTCTCAAGCTGCTCCAAAATGGCACCGAATTAGCCAGAGAAAGAGATACTCATCATACAGAAGCCAAGTGAGTGCATCCTGCCTGCCCAGCCAAGGGTACCTGTTCCTCCAAATCCCGAAACTCGAGCACCCTCTCTTCAAGCTATTTTCACTGGGTGTTACAAGCTACTTATGAAGAATATTAAGTCACTTTTTCCACAAAGAGTGCGAGAGGTTACAGGGGAGCCTGCGGGCGCCGTAGCAGCAGGAACGAGCGGTTCCTGCCCTCACGTCTCCCTGCCCGGCAGCTGGAGAGCAGCAAGCACCGAGTCCTCCCCGAGGCGCCGCGGGCATCGAATTCAGCAGCAAAACTTCCGCAGACTTAGGAGCCCGGACTCCACACCGCGCCGGCCGGGCCCGGAGCCGCCCCGGCAGAGCACATCCTTCCTCCCACCGCTGCCCGGGACCAGC
>VWZK01009566.1:633408-707638 GCA_013396935.1 Baryphthengus martii
GGAGGGAGGGGCGGGGCCGCCTCCGGCTCCGCCTCCGAGGGGCGTGGTTGTGGCTGTGCCAGGAGGGACGGCCCCCACGGGACGGAAGGGCGGGCGAGAGGAAAGGGCGGCATGACCTCGGCCAGCCTGTTGCTGCGCCGGGCTCGGTTTTGAGTGGGGCTCCGGCCGGGAGGCACGGGCGCCCCCGAGGCCTGCCTGTGCTGCATGGACTTTCCAGGCGAGCTCCCGACCCCTTTCCCCTTGCGGGGCTGACCCGTGGGGCCGCGGCAGGGCACCCTTTCTACAAGCGTTCCCCTCACAGCCTACCCTATCCTCTTAGGACATGGCGGCTCCCAGTAGCTCGTTTGTCCAGTGAGCCAGAGGAATTTATCAGACTCACAAGTGCGACTGAGTAAAACACTTAACGGAAATGGGCCAGTGGAGCTCCGTGCAGGGGCCACACACTGCCATTGAAGTGAGTGTTAACCAGAGGTCTACAGACACTTAGCGGCCCTGTACTACCACGTTAATGCTCAAAAGCTTCAATTAGGATTGCTGCTTCCTCCTCCTGTTTGATCTCTGCTGCCTCCTGACTGTTTCCCTAGAGTCAGGCTTCTGCTTTTGAAACCTGTGTTTGACCCGAGCCCTGTCAGTGCCTCACTTGGCAAGGCCTAGGCCTTGGTTTCTTTGGCGTTTCCCTTGGCCACAAGACAGCACATGAAGAGAAATCCCACTGGTGGAGAAGGGAATGGGACTGGGGGTTTTCTGCAGCTGTGGGGATGCCTGGGTTACAGGCCCTGCAACAGCTGGCAGGAGGAAGGGGAGGAGTGGAAGAAGGACGTGCAGCATCAGTGGCTGCCAGGCAAGCACTGCTTCTGCCGGTGTCAGCACGTGGGGGCCCCAACAACAGGCAGGGAAATGACTGCATGGGCCCGGTTAAACCATCCTGGCTTTAAATGTCCCTCATGGTAGAGAAACAAACACATGGAAGATAGCAGGCGGGAATAACGGAGGCAGGATTTCCTTCTCCAAAGGTGACAGTTTGGCTCGGATGTTCTGCAGTCTTGGGGGACCCCCCACAAGCATCTACAAACTACTTGCCATTGCTGTCGCCTCTGTAGACACTTGAAAGGATTTCTCTCCTGTTATTCCATCTCCCTTAATGGACATAGAGATAGTAAAATCTACTTTCCCCTGGAAATCACAACTAATACAACAAAACAAAGCAAAATAATTAAAATGTTGGTTTTTTTTCCCATGAGACTTTTATACAGCAGTCTTGGTGGGGAGAGAGTGCCAGAAAAACGTTAGGCCTGTAGGTATCAGAAGAGCCTTATACTCCCACTAGCACAGTTTCAGTACAACTCTCAAAAGATAGGGTGTGGTTTCCCTAGGTCCCTCGTATGCTTTTTCAGTGCAGGATGACTCAAAAGAAGATAAGATAATTAATACTCATTTTTACTGGTTAAACAGAGGGGATTTATAGTTAGTGCTAGGAGGTTTTCGTTTAGTCACATGCATTGCTGTCTCTGACGTTGCCCCCACTAACAGGAGAGGTGACTTGGGCATTTGATAGTACAGCACTGTACTAAGAGCACACATTCAGAAGCCAGTAACTAATCTGACGGTTTACATTACAATATTTGCTAATTTATAGGCAGCTAACCACGCTGCCCGCACGGGAGAAAAGTTACAAACAAAGTTTCAGTTCTTCTGCCCACCCAGCGAAACAGAGTTGGAAGATCACAGCATTGGCTGCTCCAAAAGGCCTGTTTTTAAACAAAGTCTATAAAAAAACCTGCAGGAGTACTTATTTGGACGAGGTGATGTTAGGATGGCAACCAGAGCCAAGCCACAGAGGAGTATTTACTTGCATTAAAGGAAAAGATTTGGGACCCAGAAAAAGGCAGGAGCTGCAGTGGTTGTGTGTTTAAATCCAGAGCTGTTTCGTTAATTAAAGAATCCTTCCACCTATACGAAGCGTTTTCATTCTGAGAGACAAAAGAGCAAGCTGATCCTAGGGTACTGCAGTACAAAAAAAATTTATATTGCAGCCTTGCTACAGCACCTGGAGAGCCCCCTGTCATGCTGTGTCCCTTGGGACTATTTGCCAATACCCACACTGCCATTTCAGTCAGCTGGAGAGGTTGCACATCCATGGAGTTTGCTTTGCAACAGCTCAGACTGTTTGAAAAGTAGTTTAGCAAATATGGAGGAGGCCTGGGTAGCTCACACTCACTCATAAATCACACAAAATTCACCATTTTTCTGGGTACCTAATTAATAAATCAAGAGCTACTTACTGTATTTTTCTCCAGATTCTTTTCTACCACTCAAAGAGCATAGTCTGTGGTAGGATCTAGTGAATGAGATCCTTTAGTCTGGAGGAAAATAATGTAACAAGGAAAAGCGTGGTGCAGGTATTTTACCTGCCTTCAGCCTCACTACTGACAGAATTACAACGCATGTGAGAGTGTTTCTCTCAATTTTATTGTGTGTCATGTAGCAATTTATAGCTATCTAATCCAGCAAATTGCTAATCTGTTCTCAGATTCTTAATATCCTATTGATTAGGCTATAAATTACCGTGTCAAATTGTTTCCCTGTTCCCCAGGAGAATGCAATTATATAGCGTGTAAATGGTATGCTATATGATAGCAACCCATTCTAAAACATTTGCAGATACTGTCAGTAAAGTGCAGAGTAAGAAAAGAACTGGACTTCGACGGCCTTAATGCCCAGCAATTAAAAAATAATTAGAACTGAAGCAATGATTCATTTATTACATGGAAGGTCTAAAAGACCAAACAGCAAATTCCAATGTAATATTTCAGTCCTGCATGTGAATTGTTACTTGTGGCATAAAAGGGAATGAAGTATTTTTAAGTGTCCACACCCATTATGATTGGCAAGGGAAGAAAGATTTGGAGGCGATTTGAAAAGGTTGCCCAAGGTGACTTGGCAGCTCCAGGCTTTTGTCTCAGTTTCACTGCTTTGCTGAGCTTTTCTGTGAGAAATCTTTGTTTTCTGGGATTATGCAGCTCTCTCTAATGATTCCAGGTATTTTCAGAAGAGGCTCAACTTAAGTGTGTACCTCACATCAAGCAGCCTCCACTCCCAGGGAAGATTAAGGTATCTGAGGTGATACCTGGGTCTTGGCCTATCGTGCAGGATCAGCCCAATTTGCTAAAACATACAGGGGACAGTACCCAGGGCATCTGCTGGACCACACCTGCTCCATATACATGTCCTCCCAGAGGAAGGGAAATGTATCCTAGGACTGACCACACTTCTTACCAAAGTCTAGGATTTGTTTCATATGGGGATAGGAAGGAGTTTAGAGAGAAAATCCAACTTATTAAAAGGAGATGGGCAGATGTTCAAGAAACACTCAATTTCTGCTGCTTCCTTGGCCTGTCCCTGCTTACCTGTGCTCTGCAGAGCCATCTGGGCCCTGAAGTGCAATTTGGTTTTCCCGGCACAGCTCCCAAGAGTTTTTGGTATTTTGTTTGGGTCTCCTTTAACTGTTGCCTTCTCCAAATAGCCTGGTTCTCTGCAGGTGTTAAGCAAAGCCTTTATCAATCACTTGCTCTTCCACCTTACAGTTCCATAGTGCTGATGTTCAGCACAAACGACCCAAATAAATTTGAGTTCCACTGACAACCCAACAGCTCAGGTAGCTTCATTGCTCGGGCACCTCCATTTCCTGGAAAAGGTCAAGCTATACCTTTCCATACTGGATAGAGGGTTTTTTTATTTGTTCTTATTAACACAAACACATTTTCCTAATGAATGCTCTCTGGGTTTGCAGCCTTTAAAGTTTTCCCAATAAATTTTGAAGTATACTTCATGCCAGCATTATTAGCAGGTAACCACACAGAAGTCACCATCTCAAAAACTTTTAACAAAGTTTTGCGTCAAAATCCTTTTTTACTTAAAGCCTCCTTAGTGGCCAAAGCTGCCTGGGCACAAGACAGCATGCAGTCACCTCATTTGCCCTCATCTGGGACTTTGCTAGAGCAGGCTTTGGACCATCTACATTCCGATCAGGAAAGGAGCTATGACAACATCAGGGGACTTACAAGAAAGCAAAAAGACAAACTCTAAATTTTCATCCCTGTGAGAAACAATAGGAAGACTGGACAAGAACAAACCATTAACAGAGACCAATTCAAAACAAAGGCAGCAAAGTACAAAGGGCAAATGAAGGTGGAACAAGAAAGTCACAGAAGATATTCAGCTTTGAGGTTAAAAATATATGGGTTCTGTGACATTGCAAGGAAAAAAAAAGTCATTAAGCACTTAGCACAAGTCATTCTTCCCCCTTGGTAGATGATGAGCAATCTAGGACACTTCAGTACGGCTAGCTGTGTGCAGGCTCTCCGCTTAGGATCATCCATTTTTATCAAGTCAGGCAATTCCATTGCCTACTTTTTCTCTGCCTTAACCAACACTTAGCACTGGGGACCAAGCAGCTGCCTGAAGCAGGAGTTGGCAAAGCCATGGCAATATTGGGAGAAGAGAAAAGCTTGGAAAACTTGCCTTGTAGCCAGGTCATCACTGATAGCATCGGCTCTCTGTGTGTGAAATTCACTTGTAGGGCTGGAGCTCTCCCAGATTTCTCAGCCTTTCATTAACTCCTTGTTAGTTCACCTTGCATAGAGATAGCTGTCAGTATTTCGTGCACAGAATGGAAAACTACCGAGGTAGGCAATTCAGGCAGTATGTGTTAGGTTTAATCATCTTTCAAAGGACGACTATACCAACATTGTCACTCTCAGTGCTCCAAGTGACCTGAGTTGCTTCTAACTTCCTAGTGTGGCACAGGAATTATGCTGGACCCAGTGGATGAATCTACAGCTGAAGAACATTCTACAGAAAGAGGAACAGGGCTGTTGTGACAAGGCAAAGCGTAGTATGAAGTGGAAATAAGAAGCACCAAATGTTGTTTTTTTTTCCCCCATCACTTCAGGTACAAGAGAATTCTGCGTGTGACAATTCTCCTCCGTTCAGACTGGAGGAAGGCACCTGGAGGAAGGCACCTACCTCCAAAACCTGAGTGAAGTAGTTAGGAGAGCACATCTGTCCACTGAAGTGGCACCAGAACAATTGTCTAAGGCATCTTTATGCTGGTTGTTGGAGCAGTTGCATTGCTGCTAGAGTTGTAAGGCAGCACGTTACTGTACAGATAATATTTATATATCTGTAATACCTTGAGTTGGAAAAGCAATACTAATGGGTCATAGTGGAATATTCTCAGACCTCTACTGCTACTTAGATTTGTACCTGTAGAGACCTTCATGAGTGGGACGTGGACTTCAATCCCACCTACGCCACCTGCATCACTGGTACTTGGTCTTTGAGGTCCCTTCCAACCCAAAACATTGTATGATTCATTCTATGATTCTATACTTTTTGTGGTGGTTTGTGTAAACAGGATGAAACAAGCTGGATTGGGAGACACATTAAGAAATCGTATTTTTGTTATTGCTCAGGCAAAGCCGATCCTCCATTCGTTGTGCCCCGCACGCTGTGCTCTCCAGCACGCCCAAAGCACAGGGATGCAGCAGTTTCACAAGCAAGCAGCATCTCGGGTGGGTAAAGGTAAAGAAGCAAGAAGCATGGTGCTAGCAGGGTCAAGGCAAGCCAGTGGGGAGCCAAAGTCAGTGCTGTTGCTCAGACTGCACTTTGTCTGTGGCCAGCACGTTTTTTCAGGATTCCCAAAATAGCACTTATCATAAACAGCAGATTGACTGGGAGTGACGCTGTTGCACTTAATGCCTCTTACTGTCCCTGCCAGACTCCTACCTCAGTCAGTCTCCTGAAGCTAAAGAGATGTAAAACCTAAGAAATACCAAGAAGTAGAAACTGTTTATAGAACAGCTACCATCAAATTATATGGCAAACATTTAGCATCTCAAAAGCTACCTTGAGTCACTTTCGTTATATCTCCAGACATCAAAATCCAAAGTTTTTATTTTATTAACAAATGCATTTTGGAATAACTTCCTCTCCTTTAATACTCTGCACCTTTTTCTCAGTGCTTGTTGCACCACCAATTTCTAAAGATTTTCACTACAAATATATGGGACTATCCAATTCACCATATTCCCCAGCCCCATAATATTTTAGCACTCAGTAAGATTTTCTAAAATGTTTCGGGCTTTCTCAACAATTTTGAGACACTTTCTGGGACGGAATACATTTCCAAACTATCTGTTTTCTCATGAAAACTGTGTTTTGCCTCTGTGCCAGAATCAGCAGACATTTTATAAATAGCTTTGGACAGATGACAGGAAATGATGCAAGATCTCAGGCCACTCCACAGAGGGCAACTGTCTGAAGTGCTCAGGAAAGAGAGACCTGCACCAGTGACTACTATACAAGGGGAAAAAAATGCACAGAAACATCATTTACTACAGAGGGTATCAGGCTTATGAAACACAAGAACTCTATCTTATTACAGCTCAAGCAAAAAGTTCATTCACTTGCAAGTACACTACAACAAAAACTGGAAAAATTATTTTTTCCTTTGAAGATGAAAAACTGACAAGAATTGTCTAAACTCACTTTTTCATTTACTGTCAAGGAGGAGCTTTCTGCTCCTAACACACTATAAACGCCAACACACGCGTTGGAGATTCTCCAGACTCTGCCTGGTGCCAAGCACTGGGATCATCTTCTCACCCTGGCATTTCCCACCAGCTTCAGCAAAGGCTCTTCCAACACAAACTGCTTTAAATGGGCTCCAATAATAGCTGCTTAGAGGTTAATCTGCGTCTATTCTTCTAATCCCTAGAACTATCTGTTCTTGGGATTTAGATAGAATTCCGTCAAAAACTGTTAAATGAAAGTTTAAGAGATACCACATACATCTAAAGCTCTATTTTGTGACAGGGCAAAGACATTCCTCCCTCATTCTTTGTGTTTTGTGAAACACTGGACAACCATTTAAGCCTCAGTTAAAATCCATTCCTGATAAATCTATTTTAGTAAACAAGAAAAAGTTGTTAACCATTATCTCAAATTTCTCCTTATTGTTTAATCTGGACACACCCAAAACAAAAGTAATTGAGATGATTCAAAGAAGAGGAGTTTCAACCTTTGAATCAGTTCTAATTGCAATACTTAGTTCTCATGATTGCTGCAATTCAACAGACTCCAACATGATCACAGCGTTCACGTGTGCTCTGTGTGCTCTAGGACCTACTCCAGTATTGCCCTGGATGGCAGCAAGAGCTGCCAGGTGGTGCTGTCTGTAATGTGATGTCCCCGGTGGCTCACAGCACCACAAATCATCTGGAAGACCTTCTTCTGTTCCCTTGCATCCATTATTACAGAAGTTAGGTGCACAAATCCGTTCACTCGTGTTCAGGAGCGGGAGAATTTTTGTGACAAGGTGAGGCTGGGCAGTGGGAGATCTCACTTGGCCACCCAAAGCAATGAAGAATCAGGCTTCAGTCGCCAGGCAGCAGTGGACAAACTCTTCTTGGTAGTCTTTGTCTTGAAATGGTGGCCCAGAAGGGAAAGACAGCAGCTCAGAAGCCTCTCAGCTTTTCCTTGCTGTTAACTTTTCCAGGACAGGCAGTCTCTCTAGCTGCAGACTACATTGGAAGAGGTATTTCCCAGAAATCAAGGATGGACACAAGTCTGAGCCCTTGCTTCCAGAGTCAAACAGTTCTGCCAAGCTGGACTAGGACTCTCATTACCACGGCCCAAACCAGCCTGCTCCAAGGGCAACTCCAAGGAGGATTTAACACTCTGGAGGCTGTCTGTCAGAGACACTTCACAAGACAGCACAGTATTTATCAAAACCAAGCTGGTGGTTTCCCCCTCAATCCAGCAAAGGTTTCTAGATGTCAGCTGTTTATTTTTTCCTGACAGACTATGCAGGCTGATATTTCCACTGCTGCATGGACTATCTAAATACTTCCTAGAAGTATAGAGTAAAGTGAGATTATTATGGTTTATGATACTATCCCTGTTGAAATTATTAAGGCAATTCATTTGCTTGTAGTAAAAGTGATTCAAGGACTACATACACAATTTGCGATCAAAGTACTACCATGTAGCCCATGTTTATCATCCTAGGTCCAATGGTACTTGTTAGTAAACAATACAAATGTAATCATTGCTAGGCAATGGTAAATCAGTGGCGAGGTTTGAACAGGCTGTTGTCAAGTAGGGAAAGTTCAACCAAGAACCTGCGGTAACTGCTGAAATCAAGTGAAACATCAGGGTAGTAATGGAAACTTTTGAACCTTCTCACACAGAGGAAGAAGATTTATCTTTCTGATTGCTTTAATGCTTCCAATAGCAGGACAACATGGGAATATGGGCCTTAATGTCAGCTAGTAAACTTATGTGACCTTTGAAGGGAACTCCATGTGACATGACAATCACAGTAATCAGAACAAGCTTTATCTGCTCTGATACAACTCTACTGCATGAGCAGATACTTCTTTTTGTCCTCACAAGTGCTCAGTGCTCTGCTTCATTCATTGCACAAGACTGTGCTCACCTGATTACCAGTAATTGGATACCAAGAAGAAAGAAAATCAGTGTACTGCCCTATGACTTATTCATCACATCTTGCCCCAGTCTGAGGATAAAACCACCAGGGTTTAAGGGCTCTCCAAATACCTGTTAAATTAATTTCTACAATCTCCAAGAATGTCAGGGTATTATCATTTCCACTTTCCTGAACCCAGTCACAAAGGTCAAGGTCACAGCAGCCATTAATAGCAGATGTACAATTTAAGATTGCTAGAACTGAGTTTTGCAAGGGATTGGTACCTTATTCCACTGTTCAACTTTTCAACCCACTTTTCAAAGTGATTGGTGATTCTTGAACCAAGTGCAGATCCCTGGAGCTCCAAATCCTCAGTTTTTGCAAGTTATTCTAGGCTTTGTCCAGGCAATTCTGATTTTCCCCAGCACCAGAAGCCCCTGAGTAGCTGTGCTTGCACAGCCTCCACACCAGCCCCTCTGCTCCCTCTCAACTGCTCACCTAGTTTCTCCAATTCCTTTCCAATTCAAATCTCATTTTTACAAGCCTTTTCTCCCAACGTACTCCTTAAAAATTTCCTCCCTATTCAGTCCTTATTTCTTCTGCACGAATCAGGTAGCCACCTCCAGCTTCTTAACTGGATCCAGCAGGACCCACTAAAAGCAACGCATGGGAGAAACAGTCCACTTGTATTCAGTTAAGGCGCACAAATCCAAAACAGGCTGCAGTAGCCCGTGGATGTCCTCACAGGAGAATTTCTGTTCAGAAGTTGGCTGGGCTGGAGCACACCCAGGACTGACAGACAGCGTGGGAATTTATCTGCTACCACATCTATCGCATCTGCAAAACCTGAGGTCTCCAGTTCATAGGTATCAGGAGATTTTCCACAAAGATAAAACACACATCTTTAATTCTGGATTTCAAGAGTGCCCTCCTCTTCTGTAACAGGCAAGAGTCTTTTAAAAACTCTTTTTGTTTGCCTCTTTTAAGTAGGGCAAAATCAATGCTCTCCTCCACCCCAGTTCTTGTAAAATGACAAAATATATGAGCTAAACATTCCAGAAAAGTTCGGATTTGGAAATATACTTGGCACAAAAATGTGCCAAAGAATTAGTCGTCAGCAAACTCATGATCTATTGAAACCAAGGCAAGCACTGAGACCAAGGCAAGCACTGAGACCAAGGCAATCCCAACACCAGAGCTTCTCAACCTTGTCCAAACCACCAAGGTGCTGCAAACGCACGTTCTGCTTTGCTATACCGCACATACAGCCTCTCTCCATCACCAGTCCTCTGCCCGGGCAAAGGAACAGGCACATCCACACCTTCTCCCCCAGCGGAAGGTATCATGAAATCTTATGCAGGCTGTATCACCTCTCCAGGCTGCCTTCTCATGACATCCTCGGAGCTGGAAAGCCACAAGCTGTCAGGGAAGGTTGTGGTATAAGGGTCTTTCTACACAGGGACACATTAGGGAGGAAAAAAAGGTGGACCAGAGAGTTTCTGAGAAAGATACGGCCCTGTTAGTGTCCTCCCTGTGGGTTGCTGAGAGGTTGCTGGAGAGGCACAAGTAAGCCCCAGAGGGGTGCTCGGCACTCACTGCTAGGATGTGGAGGGCCCTATTTGAGCTTCTTCTCCCCTTCACAAAGGTATTTTGGGAAAAAAAAATCTCTCGGCAATGGAAAGCAAGAGGACATTTCCTATAAGAAAATAACCCACTCTCCAGGAAAAAATTTCTTCCTTTTATTTAGCTCCGACATGCAGTCACACGGCCTCTCCTACCACCCAAACCCTGCTGCTCCCCCTGTGACTCAGACCCTGCACCCCCTCACTGCAGCTGCCCTTATGGGGCTGTGGGACAGCCAGTATTGGGGTGGGCAGGAGACTTGGGGTTACAGGGAGGGACCCCAGGAGTTGAGGGAAGGCAACGGTGAAGGAGGTGAGGAGATAAATGTTTAAATAATCTCCATCAGCAGCTTCTCCATAATCTCAGGTTTTTACTCTTTGGAGGAATGGACAGAAACCACATATGATTGGGCACAGGGGATGACGACAATAGCAAAATCAGCCTGATTATAGAAGGTATAATTTCTTTTTATTTCCACTGTATCCTATGTGAAAAGTATTCCAAGACATGTGATTCTATTATGAAAAGCTAGATCTCACAAAGCTGTTTTCCAGCATGTCAAATTCAGGTTTTGTGGCTCTGTTTGACAGTCTTACGAAGACACCATTAACTCCTAACTGAGCATAAGCAACCAGGTCACTGAACAGCAGGAGGGCACGACTCAGTGCCCCGATGCCTTGCCCAGGTTAGATGTGCTTCATGGAACCCCCATCTCCAGCCTTAGCAGAATCTGTCCCACCTCTCTTGTTGTTCAGGGGCAGGCAGGTCAGTTCCCAGCACCTTAACCAAGGTATGATCACAAGCAGAAGACCTCAAAGAGTCAGGTCTGTCTCGCTGCTCCCACCCGCAGAGGTTAATGCTGCAGCACATCGGTGAGCCCGCTCACTCCCCTGCCACCACCACTTGCAGGACCTCTCCAGGCCGGCCCCACGCCCGCTGCCGGGCACCCACCCCTTGGGTGGCTGTCTCACCTGCAGCAGGTACCCAAACTGCCTGGGGTCCTTCAGCATAATGCTGGCAGCTGTGGCAAGTAGGATCTAGGAAACATAGCCCCGAATCTGCCCTTGTGTTCTGTAAAACAAACTTTTATTTATGCTGCTGGTGATGGCAAAAAATAGTCCTCTGTCTACCTTCAGTCACATTTCTCCATGCGTGGAGCTGAAGCTCTGAGGCTCCTCTCCCTCTGCAGAGCAAACACAGCATTTGCAAGGAATAAAGCTGTGCTTATATAAGCTTCCAACAATGCCAAGTTGAATGTCTGTCAGAGGAAAAACTTTTGGTCAAAAACCTATTTTTTTGTCGTTTTGAGAGATCTAATCTATCTTCTGTGCATTCCTGACCTTCAGGAAGTATTTTCATCTCACACGTTAAGTATAACAATCCTCTTAACAAGGGAACATTTTGTTAGAGCTTTAAATTGGGTTACGTAAATTATTTGTAGTTCTGACAGCAGGTTTCTCTTCCGTCCACGAGGACAGTTGTTATGAGATTGCTGCGAGGTTCATTCGCAATCACTGGAGATAATAATCTGAAGGGACTGTTTGAGAGGAGATTTTATCTGGGGCATATGCTACAAGTTTGTCAAGGCTCTTTATAAAAACAGCATTTCTGCCAAGTAATTTGGAGTACAATAACCTGTACAAGGATTAAAAAATCCCCAATATGAATGGTAAATTGAGAAAAAAAAATAATTCCAACTCCCACAAACTTTAGGAAGAAGACAACACAGAGGAGAAAACCCCTAACATATATAAGTGTGTACATAGGTGGTACTGAGCATATCTCAATCCCTGAGTTTACTCTTGCTGACTGCAGTGGGAATCGCAAACAGTCAGGATTGGGCTCTTTGTTTCCACTAAGTACTTGTCCAGAGAAAAGCAGGGTGGAAAAATTATGCAAGAAGAAACAGCACAACTTTTAGCATTACATCAGAGCAGTCAATGACTTAGAAACACATTTTGGACTTGAGAAAAAAACTTTCTACCGATTTCTTTAGGAATGGGAAAGAAAGGGCATAATTTATAAATTGGGATTAATTGTCTACATTCCCCATTATATTTATAGCTATTTTAAAAAAAACCAGCAAACAATAAACCAATATTTTATTCAAATAGAAAGCATTTTGTTTGACTTTAAGAACACTGATTTACTAAACCAAAATTTTAAGATTAAAAATTTCAAATCAAAATATGGACATTTCATTTTAAAGTCTTTGTGAGAGCATTTTAGGTCTGTTTTTTTCTCCCTAAGTAACAAGTGCATTGAGTTAAAAGTTTCATCCAATGCTAAATATGAGCAATTGAGCAAATCCAGTAAACCTTATTTCTACACACTCCTGCTGGCATTAAATTTTCCACAATAGTGGTCCAGAAAGGAACAAACCCAGTTGCCCCTTCTGCAGCATAAAGGTACTCCAAGGAGCGACATTTTCAAGGAGAAAAAAACCTGTGGGTTTGTAAATCACACACATGCACAAACACAAGAACCATGCAAAAGGTGCTCAGCAGAGGAGCACCTTTAGCCACAAAACTTAACACCTACTAACATTTGCAAATCTGCCTGCGTGTGCTTTACCTTTGAGATTCCAGTCATATTGAGCTAACTCGTGGTGTTTTATCTTTCTTTCATATTCCCTCCCCTTCTTTGTTTGATGCCAAATATTTATTTTCAGCAGTCTATACAGAGTTGTCTCATGATTTGATTAGCAGTCTCTTGTAATACTTTATCTACAGAGAAAGCAATGCATTAGTACTTCTAGGCACAATGTTAGGTATTCCTCTGAATTATCTAGAGACACTAGCTGACTAATATACAATTATTTAATTAATATAAAAGGCAATATATTATTATTTTGGTAATTCTCAAAAAGAGAGCGATGTTTTTAAGTGTTAGTTAGAAAGATTAATCTCAATCCTTGATATACTTCTTTCTCTTCACAGAAATAGATACACACGGACATTTAACTTACCATTACTGAAGCTGTCTTTTGACTTCCTCAGTATCATTAATATTTAAGCAGAAAAAACAGAACAAACAATTATCCTAATGATACCACACCAGAACTAACAAACTAATTTTGAAAAAGTCATCCAGAAGAAGTGGGAAGGTCGACCAGAAAACACGAGTCAGGAATAGCTGTGCTCCGATGAGGAGGGGAAGGTTATGTTGCTGTGATATGAGTAGTGCACAGCTGTTACTCTAGCAATAACTCATCATATTAATATTTAAATGAGAGGAGGAGGAGGGCACGAGATTGTGTGTGACTCAACGGTCCCTCCCTGTCCTTAAGCAGAAAAATAAGCCACCAATACAGAAAGAGCATTAGGAGCTATAGAATGGGAAAGTTTGTTTTCACTGCCTCATGAATAAAAGTGGGCAAACTGGTCCCTGAAGTTTAAAAATTATCCTGGTTTTACTATTGCAAGTTGTTTCTACTCTCAGAAGCAGCCATCACCTAATGAACAAATTGATCCAGCAACCAGGGCTTTAGGTCTGTACATGGCATTTCACAGATTTCAGTGTATTTCCAGCAAGGCTCTATGCTTCCTGCAGAGAGTCACTTATGGGAGCCTGGGAGTTCCTCACAGAGAATTTCTGAATTACTGCTGTACTTTGCCATTTATCTACAGACACATTGATAAAAAACATTTCTTTAATCAGGGCTTACTCACCTCCAGGCTTGTTCCTCTATCTTGGCCCATTGGGGTGTCTGACATGGGCAGGTTCAGGAGACCTAAGGACGATCAAGGAGCAGTTGCCTACAGGAGGAGGTGTTGCTAGAAGCAAAGCCTCAGCCCCAGAGAGCCTGGGGAGCTTCAGGAGGTAGAGCAGCAACAGTCAGAAACAGCAAGCTCAGCACAAGGTGGAGGGCTGGAGGAAACAGCTGATGCAGGCATAACCCAGACAGATGTGGGTGACATCCCTGGCAGGAGAGGCAGCCTGACCGCGCTTGGTTGCATACAGGGTTGCACAACTTTATCCAACAAGTCAATATAAACACACCTGTCATGCTTGGTTTTGGGAGGTTGGTTTTTCTTTTTAATTCTGTACGACTCCTCATAAGCAGAAAGAGTGTTACTATGACACCCCTGGCTGAGCACTGCCTTGTTGGCTATACAACTGTAAAGGTAATAAACAACCATTTAATCAGAAATACAGACACAGACTCCAGAAACTGCCATGAGGCTAAATAACAAATAGTTTGTCACAGAACATATCCACAAAGAAGCATTCGGCTTAGTACTTAGTATGAAAGTACAAGATACACAAAGTACAACCATCAGGAGATGCCAAACTCATGCAGTAACATCAGTTCTCAGCACACCAAGGTAAATACTTCATCAGAAATTTTGTATTTTTTCCGATTTGAGCAAAGGCACCCCTTCTCCGTCATTTCATTTCATTTCATTTCATTTCATTAGCCTAATACTTGAAGATGAACTTTGCAGCCAGCCCGAGTTAATGTTGATGTTATTTTTAGCGGACTGATAAGGAGGTTTTATCTGCTGCACCCTGGACATCAGAATTGGTGGTGTAGTACTGCAGAAAACACTACCTGTCAGATCTTCTCTGTATCTGTTGTCAGTGTCCCAGCAGAGTGACCACTTGAAACCAGACCTCATAACTTGGTACAAAGCTTTGTACATAAAGCAAAATCAGACCTCAGGGCACATTGAAGGAACAGACAGTAGAGATTCCTTCCAGCCCCTATCATTCTGTGATTCTCTGATCTAGACTGCTCACAAGAGTAGATGACAAAGGTCTGCAGGAAGATACCCTCTTCTCTCTGTTAGTAATTACACTCATGCAGGAGAGGTTGGGCTTTTCCTCCTTGGATTTTGGGAGTGCTGGAAAAACAGAACTGCCATGCTGGCTTTAAGCCCTGGCAGAGCTCTCCCTCCAGCTCCACCATGGCTGCTGCCTCATGGGTAGGACAGATAGGACAGATAGGAAGGCAGGAATTAGCCACCTACCCCGTTAGCACTCCCAGCTGGGACTCACATGTTCCCAGTCACATGCAGAGGCAGAAGCCATCCTCCAATTCCTTGAGCTTCTGTGACAGCCTTCAGCGACAGCTCCAGCCCCGACAAGTATCATCTGATTACCGTGAGGTTGAAGACCATTTGCACTCCCAGAGCTGCAGCTTCACTAGTATTTTGGCAACTAAAGGGCTCAGTCTTCAACCAGCTCACATGCTGAGTTGTGTCTTTGGCCACAGAAGAGTTGAGGAAAAATGCTGGAAGAAGCAGAAAGGTCTTTAAAGTAGCAAACCTCTCTTTCTATGTGAACAGGTTTGGTCTGGTCCACTGGAATGCAAAATATTTGCTGCTCTCTATGCTAGTAGCATCAAATGTGATTTAAGAGAAGTTGAACTCACTCCGTTCCTCCTTGTACACCCTCCTCCACACTATATCCACACATACTATTTCGGAATCAAAATCCCCCTTGTACAAGCAGTTGTCCAGATTTCAAAGCATTAATGTACAATTGCTAAAATCATCTGCAGAGCAGCCTCCAGTTTTTCCATTGAAAACTCATTTCGGTATCCTGAAAAGGTTTGCAAGGCAAAGAGGTCTCACTACCATTCCCTCCTTCCTTTTAGTGTGCAGTTTAAAAAGCAACTGCATGAAGTGTAGTAATACATATTAACAAGGAGAGAAGGCTAACGTACCATTTTAAATGAGAAGAAAAACTGCGGACAAAGGTTTAAAAGTCTTTGCAACCACTGAATTGTTAGTTGAAGGTGAATGCGTGAGAGAAAATAAACATTTTCAGGTACAGATTGTGTCAGCTGACAGATTTAATAGCTTCCATAAAATACCACATTGCAACAGCTTTTATACTGTCTTTATGGGCAACCATCAATTTCTAACTGGGCTTGATGGCAACCAGATCAATGTACAAAGTTTGTGGAGGCCTAGAAGTCCAGGGTCAGATTTGCTCTTTTTCCAGTTACAGAAGTTGCTGGTTTAATCTAGATCCATGGTCTTGGTTCAGAAGAGGCTCCAGCCTCTGTTGACAAGTGCCTTTGAGGTTTTTAAAATACAATATTAATAAGGAAGTCCTGCCTAAGGAGGCTACCACTAATTTATCAAGTGCCCTTGGCTGCACTTTTGTGATGAAATTCCTCTCCTGTGGATATGTAGGTAGTCTCTATCCAACTTGGGGAAGCCGTGCCAATTAAAGAAGGACTGAGTACAAAATTCAAAGATTGGCCAGTGGCACTTAGCTCCACTGCTGAGTCTCATTTCAAAGAAGTAACTGAACTCAGAAGGTATCACACCATTCATTCCTTCCTCTTACAACCAAGCATCCCCCACCACAGTCACAGAGCAACTCATAGACGTGGAAGAGTTGACTGCAAGGATGTCCACTGCACTTGCCCTAGGAACAGAGGGGTGAGTGTGAAGATCCATGATGGCACCAAAAAGACAAAAAAAACCCACATGCAAATTCTAATTTAATTAGCAGCAGTAGGGTTTAAGGGTATGACCACCAGATGCAGACTGCTGGGCCCAGCCTCTGGCATGGTCAAATAGCTTTCACCCATGCCCAAATTTTCCTTAGCCACAATGCGCTTCATAGCTTGGTCTTTCTAGATGAAACCGGACAGTTGTGCTTCCTGGAGGCCACACAAGTGGACAAACTCCCTTCTGGCTCTGTAAAGGCCACATGGCCTACTTGAGGATCTAACAAATCCTCTGAGGAGTGCTGTATCTAACTGAGATTTTGAGTAACAGCAGCAAGGCTTACATGGTTGTTTATCAGTCAGAGAAGAGGGGTTGGCTTTTTATAGTCTAAACTTTATGAAGTGATAAAGATCTATGAATCATCCAACATGCAGTTTATCTACAGACAAATAGGATTAAAAATAGAGCAGGTAGTTTCGTCTCCTTTTTTTTTTGAGTTGGAATGGAAACAAAAAGAAAGCTGGCAGATGAGGAAAAAGAAGGCTGCTGAGGATGCTGAGCACAAGGTTATGGCTGAGGACTGCAATGTGAGCTTCCTCAATTATTGTGTCTCCCTGATGACAGGCCAGATCTTATGTACTCTCAAGTGGCCCTTTTCTGTAATGAGGATCTCAGTATTTGGCCTATTCATATTTTCATTTCTCTGCACTTGGTCCAGGAAATCACAAGGCTTGGCATTTTACCACTGGAATCGATGCAAAGACTTCTGCCTTTAAAGTACTTGGCTCTGCCTCAGAGTTTTTTAATCTTTCCTTTCCTAAATGTAACTGATTGACAGGAATGTGCATCCCTGGGACAGTTTTCAACTCATGATCCAAATAATTCCTCTTAACTTGGAAGAAATCCCAAGTTTACCAAAGAATTTTCCTTGGGACAATCTGGAAACCCTTCTTGTCAATAAATAATTTCTACCAAGTGAAACACTGACGGAGCTACTCCGGTCAGCTAACTATACTGTGAAACATTAACCTCCTTCCCTGCTCTGTGGTGGCAGAGACCATGCTTTGCTGCTTTGTGACCCATGACTGAACTTGCTGTGGACTCCCATGTTTTCAGCACACCTCCGTGAGGTTTGTGATTAAGTTACATGCCAGCTACGTTTAAAGAGCAGATGGAAAAAGCAACTTTCATTTCTTCCTTGTCTCTACTGGGCATTATAAACAGTGAGAGGGGGCAGACAATGCCAGGACCACCTCTTCCTCACCCAAGGATGCTCAGTTTCCCTGACACGCGACCTCCCCTGCCCCAGCCTGGCAGCTGTGCTGCCTGATGTAAGGGGCTCTGCCTGCCGTCGCCTAGGGATCGTGCTGCTCCAGCACCTGTAGAAGAGCTGTGGCTCCAAGGGTGAGGGAGGCTAAGGAGAAATGTGCTGCCAAGGAGAGCGAGGGCAGATGCCTGCTGCGGAACCAGATGGCTATGGGACCACAGAGGCCACCTCCCTGTGACACAACGTGTGTCCCTGACAGAGCTCTCTGGACACAGCCATGCCCAGCAGTCGGTAGCACGGTCGGATAGCACCAGAAAGTCCAGCATCACCCCTGTCACCTCAGAGGTCTTTGAGGCTGAGCGACACAGGTGGGACATACTGGAATGTCGTTACTTGGGTTGGTAGTGCCTGTAGTGAGACAGGGCACAAAATTGTACCCATCACTGCTGGGCAGAAACGGTAACACTGGACTGTTGTTCCACAGAGCTCCAGGACCTTGTGATAAATTCCCGAGGGTTTCAGAGGGTCAGTTGCTCTGGGGGACCCCTCGTCACTTCAACAGCCCCAGCGGAGAGGGTTTGCCTATAAGAAGGTCATGCATGATGCAGAGCAGCACACTGGCAGGAGCCATCTCACCAGTATCCTAATTGACACCTACGCCTCCGGCTCTTCCTTATCCACTCCTTCCAACCTCACCCATCCACTGAGTAGTTTATCTACACCCACACTTCTCCACACCCAGAATTCTCTCTTCTCCACCTGTCATAATATGCAGCCTGTCTGTGCTGAGAAGCCCACGCCACACTGTTCACTCTTGCTAGCAAGCCCGGAGAGGGAAGCCTTCCTTCAGGTCCCTACTCTTGGGGCACAAACCAAGCAGAACAACAGATCTCCCTTTGTGCTTCACCTCCAGAGGAGCTTTATGTCTGATGACATTGCCCTGCACAAGTAGCCATCTCAGGAGGGCTGCATGGTTTTGCCAAGCCTGTGCCAGCAGCCCAGAGCTCTTTTGTAATTAGGATGCTTCACTCAAGCAAGAGAAGTTGTTAAGAGACAAATATAGAAGAATGTTTTGTGAAAAGGGCCGGGTAAGGAAAAATAAGCCAGTTTAATGTTCTCACAAAGAGCACTGATCCAGAAAAAAAAGAAAATATTTTTCTTTTCATTAAAAACACCCAAACAAAACAAAATCCACTTTTGCTTCAGTGCAAGTAGACTGCACAGCCTCCTGCAGAAGGCTCTTACAGCCCTGCTATCTGGCCCAGACTTGGCGGTGGGGAGACACTAAGAGAAAGAAAAAAGCCCAAACAAACAAACGAAACCCCCACTCTTACTCAGAACTGTCATCCCTCTGTCTGCAACCTGCACACACTAGTCACAGCACAACCAGGACAGCCAAGGAGCGATTAGGTCAGTTTACAGGAACAAGCTGACACAGCTCAGAGTCCACAGCTCCCTGGAGGGCCCCATGATTCCACCAGGGGTGGCCAAGTCTGGCACGGACATGTCCTTCTCTCCACCTTGTGCCCTGGCTTCTCTTCCAAGCTTGTGCTGCCAGGGGCCCTGGGCAGCTCCTGAGGGACACAGGGAACAAAGTACGTGCCATGTTCTGGGCAGGCTCTGCCAGGCACAAGGTAACAAAGGGCCCTAAGCTGCCCTGTGCTTCTGGACATGAGACTCAGGTTTTGGACAGTTCATTTGCATGCTCACTAAGAAGTGTCCGGTACCAATCTGCAAGTCTCAGCAGAAGAAATCTAAAGGAAAAGCCATATGGCCCTTGGCTGTCTTGATGTCCAATTAGTACCTTTACTTATGAGAACTGCTACTGCCAGGCCAAGTACCTCAGCGTGGAGCACCCACTACAGAGTCTGACAGTGCTGCAGATTTAGCACCTGGGCCTCAGCACTGCCACCTGCGTGGACTGCTCTGCCTGTTGGGTGCTGGCCACCTGGCAAGTCCTCTGCCTTTTGCTGACTCAGCACGAAGAATTTGTCAGTGGAGCTATCTATGGGATAGTCTCTTGGCTGGCATCTCCCACCAGAGCTTGTGGCTGAACTCTCATTATTTTCCCTTCAGTGCCAGCAGCGCTCATACTTTCAACAGAGAGCTAAAGCAGGCTGAGATATTGCTTGAGAAACCCAGCTCTCTGCTCTACCTGCTTTACCTGCTCAGCCTCCCTTTCTGCCCTTCCTTAGCCCAGCTAAAGCCATTTCAGCAACTTGGATGGCAAAACATTGAGCCTTAAGGCTGCAGCTGGGAGGAAGCTGTAACAGGACAGCATAGACATATCCATCCTTATATAGTCCTACAAGTTTTCTGAATATTGGCAGTTGCACATAAGAGATGGTGTTAGTGCTGCTGTACACGCCCACCCCTAAGAGGTAAATCCATAAGGAGCAATTCACCCTGCTGTCTACTGACTTGAAGTTTGGATGTGTATATTCAGAGGCTAGAAGTACAACATCCATAACAGACACACCACCCCAAACATGGAAATATTTCTGCCACATCCTCACTGTAGCTGGCTCAGTCTTGACCCTGTAAATGAACAGTGCCTAATGCTGGTGAAGGTTGCAAAACCTCTCCCAGGAGCTTAAACTCTAGAACAAACAACTGTTAGAGGGAGGGGGAACAGGGGAAAGAGGAAAGGGAAAGAAGGAAGGGGAAGAATTCAACAGAGATTGTATTGTGCATAAGGATCAGGCAGCTTAAAGTGCCATAAAATCCTTTATACAAATGCTCTTACAGTGAAATGAAAGAGCGGCTATTCTCAGGGAAACTGTAGTTGCCTCCAGTGATTATTACAATAGCCTGAATGATGTGGTATTTTTTGCTTTTTGAACCAGATGCTATCATTAGTGATATGTACCTGTATGCTTACAGAATACTTTAGAGCAGCATATTGAGTTCAGATGGAGACTGTTTAATATGTTTATACTCCCAGGCTGGATAGGGCTTTGTTCAATAACCGTTTCTCATGGTGAGATAAGGGACAGAACTGAATGTAGCCATTAATTGTCAATCAAAGCACACATTGGTTTATTCATGACTCTCTTTACCCCTGGGAAAGGATAAACAGTTTAGATATCCCTTAATTAAATCTCTCCAGGACCACCTAGTCACAGATTTGCTTTCAGTATCCTACTTTAAAACCTTTTATCCCTGTCTACTGAGCTGACTGCAGGTAGAGTTAGTGCAGCATTACACTTTTTTATTTCAGTCCTTGCTTTTGCCAGAAGGTTAGTCAACATCTTGAGTCCTACTCTGCTTGCTCAGACAAAATCTCACTGATCACAAAGATGAATGGGGCTCATTTCCTCATTTCATCCCGTGAGACAAGAAACATACTTAATAATGCTCCAGGTTACATATGTCTCATATATACTGCCAGGGCCTTCCTGTGCTGCCTGTTCCGGAGCAGATTTCCTGTATCCCAGACAGCTTCCCTTTTAAACAGGCACACGCTTCCTTCCCACTGCGCAGGTGGGACCATAAGTACCTATGACCCTGCATTATTAAGCTCATATCTTCTGAGCAGGTCACAAGGGCATATTGGAAGCAAAGAGGTAGTGTTTAAGCCACCAAACAGCTTTTCTTTCATCAGAGCAGCAATGAAACCAGCGCTGCACAGATCCAAAGAGGAAACTCTGCCGTAATAAGCTTAGACCAGAGTCCAAAGTAGGTGGAAACATGCCAGTTTGTGACTTCCAGCTCTAGCACACAGAGCATGCTAAAGAAGGACAAATAGAGCAGTGTCTGTCATCAGCTTGAGAAGTCACAGGGCTTCTTTCTTCTAGATGCTCCATTTGTATATTAGGAGAGGTGGTGGCTTTAGGGATGGACATGCACAATGACAATTAGAAACATCAAACACAGTTGGATCTCAAATCAGACAGGCTCCCCCAACATTTTGTAGTATTCATAGTTGGCTCTTCATTTAACCCATTACAGGACAGGGCTATTACATTAGTTCAGAAATCACACTGAGTCCTAAGACCAGTACTGTTTCTCTTATTTGGGCTGTGAAAGAAGGGAAGGGAGGGAGGGAGGTCTGGGACCCCACCACCTGCACTTTCCTTACTCACAAATTTCAGCCCAGGTACTTCCAAAAGATACTGAATTTATCGCAAAACAAAGGGCACAGCCACAACCTCATCCTTCACAGGACATGGAGAAATCACCCAGTGTGCAGTCCCGGGCATCCAACCAGAACTACAGGACAAGGGAAGGGAAAGAACACTACAGTTGTGACCTGCTAGTGAATTAGTATTGGAATAAAGATTGAGCTCAATAATATGCAGCCCTCTCAAAATCTGGGCTTGTTTAGGAACACAGATACTACCCACATAGCAGGACCACAGCTGGGAACCAGCAACAGGCCCACAGCGAAAGAGAAGCAGGTTAAGAGTCTAAGGTTCAACCAGTATATTCAACACACACAAATGAAAGGTCCAAACAGTCTGCAGGACCACACAGTTAAGCAGCAGGACTGCCACAGGCCATGCCACCGTTCTGTATCATCATCACCCCGCTAAAGGGGGTTGACCATTCCTGGTGAGGAAAACAGCAGCGGGGGCTCCAAGGGGAAGGACTAAGGCAGGGAGAGAATGACTAAGTTAGAAGCCCAGCCCTGCTTGTCTGAGCTGCAGACCATACTCGGTGCAGCCCAGCAGCTCTGCGTATCCATCGCTTGAACCATCAAACTTGTTCCTGAGCCGTCAGCATTTCTGAACGTAAATCCCTGTACGTGATAATGAAGTTTTTTGCCTTAATTACCACATCGGTTTGCAGCCCACTGGGAATAAGGACTGTAAACCTTTCCGACACTTGCATGGGCGCTTGACGAGCTTTCTGCTCCCCGTGCTTTGTGACCACTCTGTGGGTGGAGCACCCTGTAGTCTGCCCATGCTCCAGCCGTAGTGTTGTGCTTTCCCTTTCTGTTGTAATCCAAGATGGACGCCTACTTCACTTACTCTTTTTAGCAGCCTATTCTCTTTATCTGTTATGAACTCAGCAATGTGAAACACATAGGACACAATAGCACTTGGATGGAACACCCGGGTGTCAGGAATATCTCCCCTGGCACCCTGAGCAGGACTGCAGCTTGACAAACCTCGCTTGACAAACACCATTGCAAGCCTTGGAGAATGTGGGAACAACTCTTTCCTACCATGTGTTGGATCTGCTGCTCTCCTCCTCCGTGCATAAAAGGCTATTCTGCACCTTTCAGCTGCTGTTCAGGGCTGCCAGAATAGCCAGAAGCTGCTCTCTCCCTTTTTTATTTTTGCTCTGTAAACCACAGACAGAAGAAAACCACAGAGGGAAGAAAAGCCTTAAATCAGCATTGGAGATTTGGCTACTACACTTCAGTTCTCTTTAATTTTTGAACCAGGCAGATCTATAGCAGAGATAAGCATATGCTTAAACAGTTTGCTGAATCAGAATCAAAAGAGGACTCAGATTCTCCACTCAAAAGTTGCTTTGATACCTCAGTTACGCTATGCACTTAAGCAGTGAATTCACATGGAAGTGAAATGTATCTTTTTTTTTTTTTTCCACATGCTTGGATGTTGATATTTCTGTAGGAAGGACTGCATATCCTGTCTCTAACAGAGTTTGTTCCTCGTTGGGAAGACCAACGCTGCTGGGTGGTACAAATAGGCAGTCATTTTGTCAGAAATGACACTTGACAGTTGATGGGCTTTGGTGCCCAGGAGTCAGGCTGCTAAAGGCAGTTTGGTAACTCCCTGGTGTACAAAATACTCTTAAATCTCTGGTCTGAAGGTAGAGTCTAGACTAAAAAAAGCCTGGATATAACAGCCCCGTCTCTAACACCAGATTTTCTCAATGCAGTAAAAATGACTAACTTTCCGTAAGGGTACTTTTGCTGGAAGATCATCTCCCAGTTCAGCAACTAAAATAAATAGGAAAAAATATCATGTTGATTTAATTATACATCTACAATGAGATTTTAGTGATACAGAAATGACACGAAAGGAATCTTTTCCTTAACCAGCATTTCCTTATTATTATCTAATGTAGGCCTGGCCTTTGGGATTTGTGGAACAAATTTAAGCTGTAAGTCACTTTATTCTAGAAAAAGCTGTAACCATTATCCTTTGCAGATGCAGAATCCGGGGCACTGCTACACAAAGCAAAACCACTTGCTTTGTTTTTTTTTTAAAAGAGGTAACTGTTCACTTGATGTTCATTTCCCCCCTTACAATAAAGAACAGGCCTAAAGAGTTTTGCAGACAGCTTTTCAGGATAAACACGCACAGTGACGCTGCTGTGGGGAGGTGGGAAAAAGCAAGCTCTGCTTCTTGGAGGCAGGAAATGAGTGCGGGGGAGCAGGAAGCCCCACAGTGAGGATGGCAGGTCCCCGGGAGCACCCGAGCCAGGGCTGGCTGCTCCCAGTCCAATGCTCGCTGAATCAGTGCAGCGTCGTGTCACGTCAGACCAACAGCTTCAAAGTCAGGCTTTGCGGTTCATTTCTGAAAAGCTTTTTATTAAGGAAAAAAACCACAACCCCAACAAGCCAAAGCAAGGCTTACATTTGAAGTGACTTACACATGGCTTTATGTTTCTAAAAATCACCACAGGAGCAACAGTACTATAGGATATCCCCCACTTAGTTACATGTATACTTCAACAGACTGTAATCCAACATCTATTTTTTATATATGTACGAGCTAAATCCCTACATTAATTTCTATAATTAATGACTGAGAGGTTAGTGAAGGACAGCAAAAGCAGCCTCCGTTCAGATAAATGCTCGTCAGAGTTTCAATACTGGTAAAACAGGAAGTTTGCAAATTGGGCCTAGAGGAGTAATTAGAAGAGGTTGACCTCAGTGTTAAAACCCCCTTCCTTGCATTTGCTCCTTGAAGGGCATGCAATCAAGTTGGAGCAGTGAAAAAATGTACCATTCCAGTGGCTGAACAGTACCACCCTGATCAGTTTAAACTCCCTGCAACAGGTGACTGGAGGTGTCCTGTCTGACTACGCACTGAGAACACAAACAATGCCAGTTCATGTGTCCTTGCTGAGGGAGTCAACACATCCCTGCCACCACAGCTGGTTCACCCACAATGGGCTGGCTACCCTTTCCACCTGCAGCATAGGCTCTTCTAGGAGGTCCTTATAGCATAAGATATGGGACTTCCAAAATTAGACAGGTAGGAGGTTGGCTTTCTGCTCTCCCCTTGGCTGTGCTCTGGCAGCAGGGAAGTTGGCAGCGGTGCCAAAGCAACGATTGACATGCTGTGCTGCAAGGAGGTGGGATTTCTGGGTTCTGGACCAGCTGAAAAGCAAAATTGCCATTCCCAGTCACAGCACAATGTCGCGGTTTGGGTCTGTTTCTGGGGAAATCATGCCCTTGCTCAGGGCAGAGCCCTTCCCAGTGCAGAGTGGCAGCAGTCTGGGGGTGCTTGGTGAGGAGTGGAGATGCCTTTCTCTTGCATAGAGTACCGCAGCTGTGTTAAAACCAGTCAGCAGTTCACTCCAGCTATGGTGCCTCCAAAGTAACCAAATACCATCCTGCCCTGTTTGTTTTGCTTTAGCCTCCTGCTTTTCTTTCATTCTGACAAGGAAAGGCCAGGGCAAAAAGAGGGCAAACGTGTTTTCTGCCTTCTTGTGAACAACAGAGGATTCTGCAATACACTGATCTGCGAGAAAGCAAATAGCAGGAAGGACCAGAACAGCCTGAAACTCCTTTGGCCTGCTAAAGCTGGCAAGAACTTTACCACTGACCCTGTAAGTGCTGTATGGGTAAAGCCCAGGGTATTTTATATCTGAATGAGAGGTTTACTAGCCATAGCAAATCTACCATCTTTTACTTTTTTGTTTAATCAACTGAAAAATCTACCCCTTCCCAAACTGTTAAATTCTCTGAGAATAAACACCCATTTGGAGTCTATACTTAGTTTAAGAAATAGGAGGAAATCTTTTCCCTTGACATTTCCTGTACATAACACTAATACAACATAACAAACAATTCAGTTATGCTGCCATTGTTACTAAATCTAGCATCAAGATGCTGCTTTTCTAAAAAAGAAACATTGAGGCATAAATTTTCAAGTCATATCATCACTCTGCAGCTTTCCTACGACAACACCGAGCCCTTTCCTAGACAGAAAGGCTAATGAAGCCCTTCAGAGAATGGCACCAGTTTTGGCTCATTTTCACAGAAACAGAAAAGTCAGTGGGAAGGCCAAGTGGGTAAGAAAGGCTTCACATTGCAAAAAGCTGAGTAATCCTGTGAGACACGGAGCTGTTCTGGGTAAGGGCTGAGGGCACATGGCTCTGGGCAGAAAGGCTTTAGCATCCTGCAGAATCAAGCTGTTGCTTCCAAATTCCTCTCTTTTGCAGTCTGTCAGGGAACAGCTGTGCCAAAGTGGAAAAAATCCCGAAAAGATATTGAAATGTTCTTACTATTAAAGACCTCACGTTTCCACTGCAACTGGATAAAACTCCCAGTGAGATTTCTCATGTCTTTTAAGGTCAGCATTTGCGGCATTACAAGATACCAGGCGTTCTGTGATGCAGCACTCACGGGTTTCGGGAACATTTTTAAGAAAGACTAGAAAAAAACCGCAACTTGCTTGTTGCTATTTACACCACTGCTTACCCGTAAGCAGACGTCACTCTAATTTACTGTCCTTTCTGCCACTTCTCAGCACTGATCTAACTTCCGTTTCCTTGGGTACTTCCCTTCTGACTTTGCCGCAGTTTGATTTAGTGTCTGGAGCTACTTTAAAACAATCGTCTACTGCCTGCATTTGAAATCCCTAGTGAAAGAGACTGCAGTGACTTGGTATGGGACTGCACAGCACTCTGCTACCTTTCGCTGTAAGGATAAATATCCTGTTGTTCAAACTGGCAAGCGCAAAATGAAGGGTTTAAAGAGGCATCACAGCAACCACTGTCACCTTCCTTCATCTACACTGGTATCCCTGCCGAGGTGGGGGGGCAAGATTGCAGAGAGCAGAACTAGCTGTGCTGCCTCTCTCTGAACACCATTGCTTCATTTTTTTTTTTTTCCTGTAATTGCTAGTACATAATATCCCTCTTGGGGAAACAAACCCTTTTACTAACAGAAATGAGGATCGTTTCAAACTAAGAGGGGTTTTCCCCTTTGTCATCACTCCAGAAACGCCGTCTGGGTTGACAGATTTTAATATCTCTCTTTGTCAAGGAGAGATCAGGCACTAAACGGCATTCCATGCAAGTGAGGACTCATTATTGTGAAGCTGTTGTTTCTTGCCTAGCCAGTTAATTGAAGGCTATAAAATTTCCATTGTTCAAACCTGGAGTAACTCACAGGGTATGTCTGGACAAGGCAAATCCCAAACTCTTGTCCACTGAATTGATACAGGGGCTACCAGACATACACATGGTGGAAAAGTAAACCGAGACTGTACCATTTCGGCAGGTTCTGTCCAGGGGTCTTCAGCGGAGGTTTTAATTCCATCGGTGGAAGTAAAGACACTGAGAGGTGAAGTCACTTGCCTTGAGGCATGCACCAATTTAGTTGCAAAGCTGGAAATAAAAGTGAGGAATATGAACATGCTGGACCATGCTATAATCAGCAGATGCTATTGCTTCCAAGTTCTAATTAAAGAGCTGTCATTACACAAAAAGCATTTGTAGTTTGCAGTAAAACTGATAAAGCTCAATAGTCGGGAGGACTGGAGGGGAGGCATATGCTTTTTAAATCTCCCAAAGATAATATACTCTTTTTTTTTACCCCAGTCTGCCTCAGCCTCTGTAGCTAGCTGATTCCACTATGAGGTCTCTCTCTGGTGTAACAAAGCCAGGCTACTGCCACTCCAAATTAAGTATTGCTATAGTCTATATTCCAATTTCCTACCTGAGACCGTTTGTTTGAAAGAACCTGCACCGTAGCACTCTCATGAAATAGATAGAACAACCAGTGCATGGTAGACAATAGATGCGGTTGATGTGCTGCCATCAACACAGCCGGCAATGTTTAAATGCTTGAAAATAGGTGGTAATCCAAGTATAAATGAACCAATTTGATGTCTTAGGCATGTAAATGCACAGACACACACACAGATACCCACGTTTCACTGCAAAGCGAGCTCTTGGTTGTCAGTATCGCTGTGCCCAGCACCACTCCAGCCGATGCTTGGCATTGGATGCAGCCCCAGGGTTAGGGGTTCGATTGCTTTAGCACTGGAGCAGCTGCTGGATTTACATCCCCAGCTCTGTAAGTCAGGCAGAGGCTCAGCGCTGCTGCTCCTGCTTCTGCTGGGGGCTGCCTTGGGGGACCCTGGGGCCCATGTCACCACAAGGCTGGTGGCAGGGCTCTGCTGCAGCCAAGTGCCAACAAGTGCACAGGCAGAGTGTTTGGGTTGGGGGGGAAAGTGTGCTCAGGGTTGCTTGACACCAACACCTCCAGCTGAGTGAGGAGCAACAGAAACTATCTCGAGAGTCCTGCACAGCCCTGCTCCTTCAGACAGCCAGCAGCTTAACACAGGCCATCATCAAAATATGAAAGGAAAGCCGAAGTGCACTCCTCCATGTTTCCCACAAAAATGAAATACCTCAAAGATTTTCCAACAGTCAAATGATTAAAAAAAAAAAATAGGCTAGCAAAATGTGGCCTTCAGCTGAGCTTCTTTTCCCACTGTGTATCCCAGGATCCCAGGGATTGCCCACCTGTCAACAAAGTCTGCATGGCACCTGGGCACAGCACTGGGCTCAGACCCAAACCACAAGCCAAGACCAGGAGTGCTTTCTACAAGGCTGTTTTCATGCTGTTATTGTAAGCTTTGAGGAAAGCCTAAGGAAACTGATCCTTTCTGTCTTTTGCTCCCACTCGATGAGAGTTCATGGTTCTGTTTCCCCCATGCAACCATGTCTGGAGGGCAAATGCACAGAGCCTTCAATTCTTCAACAGCAGTGGCTTTCAGTGAGGGGAAAGACTACAGTGCCTTAGGTGAGGGAAAGTGCCTGATGAAACTTCAAGGTGGATCATTTTTATACCTCAAAAAGCAGCCCAGCCACCAAGTCAGATGATAAGCAGAGCTGACAAACAAGTGAAAAGTGCTGGGTAAAACAAACCTGATGGCACAGGGCTCCTGGTGCCTAACCAGGAGCTGGCTAGAGAAGAGGCTGGGTGCTCTGAGAAGGGGAGAGGGCTTGGGGAAAGCTCGCTAGGCAACTGTGAGTGCCCAAACATATGGGGCAGTGCCTATGGCCATGCGCAGCAGGAGAGGGAGAGGCGGGCATGGCTGGAGCCTCTACCCAGGGCCATGTCTCTGCGTGTCCCTCTGCAGGAGGCTGTGCCACGACAAGGGCAGAGCTGGCAAAGCAGCCTCGTCCCTGCATTCCCTCGCAGCAGCAGGTCTGAAGTTGCTGGAGAGCCTCTCCTGCACTCCATCACCCCCCTGGGACAGCAGGCGAGGGAGCAATGGGAGCAGCTCATGCTCCCAGGGGAGTGCAGCAGAGCAGGGGGCAGCCCAGCTTGGCACTGGAGTGCTGTGTAGGCAGCTTTGTTCAGCCTGAATGGGCTGCTGGTCCTGGGGAGCTCAGGCCTGGCACCCTCCTGGCTGATGGGGAGGAAATGCTCTATGTGGGAACCCGCTGCTTGCTGAGAGAGTTTCCACCAAGGACAACCAGGCCTATCGTAACTTTGAACTGCTAAATCCATTTCCTTGGCAAGGAGAGGTGCCACAAGATCCATCCTCCTCATGTCCTCAGCCTCAAAGCACGAGGCCCTCACATCGTGCCTCCCTGTGGGGTTGAGACAAGCCTGGAGCAGCTCCCGGGGGTCCTCCTAGCCCTGCCCTGCCCACCCAGGAAAGATCCCTCCCTGTCTGCCAGGAGCAGGAACAGTGGATGCTCTCTGTCCTGCTCAGGGAGGCTAGAGACAAAATGCCAGACCTTGCTATTCCAGTTGCTGGACAAGCTGTGCTACGGAGAAGCTAGTGACCATTTTGCTTATAATTCACTCTTTCTTGCCTTCTGATTTATGGCCAATGTCTCCCCTGCATCAGGAGCCTGTCACCTACAGCAAACATGGCACCTGGGCCAGTTCCTGAGAGGAGGCACAAAAAGCTCCAGGTTTCACTGGCTGAATTCCTGGAGATCTCTGTCCAACTTCCAGCAGTAGCTGGGTAGGGGTCAATGAGCCAGGTCCTTGCAGTGTGAAAGCTGTGAACCTTCCTGATACCTTTTCAAACTGAGTTGTCTCCACAGGGGTGTTGCTTGTTTTAAGGGTATGAACATGAAAAACGGAAAATGCAAATCAGCAGTACCACGTTCTGTGGCACTGGTAAAACAGGGCTCCCAAATTCTCCCTCTGCAGATGGCTGTCAGAAAACGTCCGCAGTTGCAGTCTAGAGCCCAGCAGGGTCTCAGCTGCAGAGAAGCCAGCCTCTCTCCTCTACCTCCATTTGATCAAGTTTGACAGAGGCTGTGTCAAAGGCAGGCTTTAATGATGACTCAAGCACACACAGCTCTACAGAGGTGCAGCACAGGTGTGTAGGCACTGGGGCAGCATTCAGGTCAAAACCAGCAAGCCCCGCATTACTGCAGGCATGATTACTCACACCTGAATTCCTTCCACCTCCATCTTACTTAAGAGTTAGTTATGGGTGCTTCTGGAGCACAAGAAAAGACATCTTAGAAAGATTTCTCCAAAAGCAGAAATTCATACTTAGCTACAAGTTCAGCTAGTGTTCCCGTGGGGCTCTACCAATGTTTACCACAAAAGGAGAGAAAGAGGAAATGTCTTGAAACAATACAACTAGAATTATCTATAAGGTGCTCTGTGATCAAGGTGGTGTCCTAAGAACAAGGGGCCAGGCACATCAAAGTCTCTAGGAGATTAAGGGAGAGAAAAAAATAACAATAACAAACTCCAGCCAACCAGGTGCAGTTGAGGTCTTCAGCAAAAAATAGCAGATGAGATAAAGGCTTGTGTAATTGCTCTTTAGACTGCAAATCAGGGCAGGTTTCAGGAACTGCGAAAGAAAAGCCAGATCTGCTGCAGCGGCTGAGAGGCAAAGCATGGGGGCTTTGCCCTCTGGGGCAGTTGGCTCCCGTGACTTTGCTCTGTTCACAGAAGCCAGAGGCAGCTAGTTGACGGGTCAGAGTATTCTCTGGAAAGCAGCAAGGTACTTGCCACAGCTCCTTGCAACGCGCTTGCCATTATTGCATCATTATGAGCAAGAGTTGAGAGTTACCTAAATTTCTGTCCCCAATTAGATCTAGCACAGTGGGTATTTGATTTTTACTTCATCAGAAATCATCTTCGAACTGCTGGTTCCAGGGCTCGTTCTGGTTCGAGATTGACCATAAACATGTAAATGGTTGGGTTATAGCCCCTGGATTTGTCATAGACTCTGTTGTGGACCTCTCAACTATGTTGCTGCCTGCTGTAGCCACCAGGAAGGCGGCACATACTCTTGTAGTTTCATTACACAAAAGAGTAGTACTCTACACGCAATGCCTACAAGCAAGCTGAGGCTGCCTGTAGAGAATTTCATGCTTGGGAAAGAGAATTACAAATTCGATTCCAGCAGCACTAAACAGTTTGCCTAAGGGGATGAGAGGGTCACTTAAGTTGCCAAACGATCCAAAAAGAGAAGTTCCTGGCCTATACCCCAACCAGAATTCTTCAGGGTATGTTGTTGAGATGTGTTTCAGTTGTGATGGGCTGAAAACCGGGTACTGCATTCAGGTTGGCAAGCCATGTGCCATGCACAGAGGACACAGACAGACCCAGTCCCCCTGCCTCTGCCTTCCCAAGCCCAGCTCACTCAGGACAGGACAGGACTGCAGGACCTCTACCACTTTGCATGCCTTCTGCACGGCCAAAAGCAGGACATATACACTCCAAAAAGAGCACTCAGAGCTCTGAGAAAGGACTTTTTCCTCTGCCCGCTCAGAAGCGAAGAGGTCAAGCAAGAAATCCTGACTCAAGTGAAATGAGTAGGACTTTACCACTGATTTCAACAGGCCCAGCTTTTCACCCCAAGAGTCTTCTCTGCTGTTGAGTAAGGAGATAAGCTGTCAGCAGCAACAGTCTGGCCGCGGAAATCTGGAGAGGTTTGTCGGCTGATTGCAGAAGCAGCAAAGGCGCAGCTCACCCACAGTGCAGATGTAACTTGCATGCCTCCTGCTTTCAGAAAAGCTGGGGGCTCCATGTTGTTTATTGTGCAATAGGAAGACATTAATAATCATGCCTGACGGTGTTTGAGAATGGAGATAAAATTCTCTATTATCATGGATTATCAGTTTGTCAGAGGGGATGCTGGCAGACACAAGCTTTACTGAGATGAGGTTTGCATTTCAATGAGCAATCTGCAGGGAGAGCTTTCAGCTCCTCTGCACATCAGATCCAGGCAGAAGCAGATCTGTACTGAAGCATCCTTCCAAGATGCCCTGCAGTGCTCAGAGAGGTCTGACTCCAGCCAGGTCATGGTCAAGGCTGTCAAGGCTAGAAATTATAGACAGCCTTAACTGTAGAAGATGCAGTGCTGCAGGGTGAGTAATCAGGGTTTTAGAAAAGCATGGTGAGAACAACCGTATTTCCTGGCATTTATAAAATGCCACAAAAGTACAAACTGGAGGCATAATGCTTAAACCTCAGTGCTCACTCAGCCCCAAGGTGCTCAGATCCTCTCATGAAGAGAATGGTAAAAGTGCTCAACCCAGCCACCTTGAAAGGGCTTCGGAAGCTTTGCTGGGAGCTAGAGCCAACCCCAAGAACCCAGTAAAGACAAAGAGAGAGCAAACATGTAGGGAAGCGGCGTTTCACCTCGTGGGGACTGCACTGAATCCCACGCAGACAAACCTTCCTGCAAGCACACTGCTGGTTGTCTAAACCGTTGGTGATTACAAGGGAACCCAGAGTGGCAGTTCTGTCCCTCCCATCCTCTCCCCAGCACCATCCTTCTCCCATCAAACTTCTCTACCCTGCAGCCAGCCTACGAGGCAGGATAAGTAGTTTCCTTGGCTTGCCAGACAAGCCTAATGAAGGGCTCTTCTTTTAACGGTAATTTCCGTGCCATTCATTAGTCTTGCATGATGCCTGGGGTAGAATACCCTGAATTAGGTGCTTTTCAAGAGGCGGTAGTACCAGTATGAAACTTTTCACAGAACTGAACTTAAAACCAATGCTCAGCATAAAAAAGAGATCACCCCTTTATATTTTCAAGTCTTTCTGCATGCACAGGAGCTAGAAACATCTCTCCTTCCTCATCTCCCTTCAAAAAAAATACTTGGGTTTCCCTGAAATATTGTGCGTCAAGCAACGCCCTCTTTTCCAAGCTACCAAGTATCCTGAGACTCAGGATGGAGTCTCAAGAGCTGATAAAGCTGCCTGTGCCTGTGATTGAGGAGGTTCTGGGAGATGAAAGTCAAGTCACGTCCCTGGTTTGGGCCATATTTCTATCATCCACAAGACTCACACAGGAGCCAATGTTGGCTGCACAAATTCTCGTGGCCCAGAGGAGCTCCATGCATGAGCCTGCTGACGGCAAAATCAAATTCTTTTTGTATACAGCACTAACGCTCTGCCACACTTTAAACCAGACCTGAAAATGCCAGCAACCACACTGATACAGTCATGAGACAAAACACCGGCTGCTCTTAGTTTGCTCGCCAGGATTCAGCCACCAGGCTTGTGTGGCTGTACATGCAGGGAGCATCTGCTGTGTGTGCAGGGAGCGCCATCGGCTTGAGCACACACACGTGCGCACACACACGCTCCTCATGTGCGCACATGCTCAGCAGCTACAGCCTTACACTGTAAACACAAGCTGTTGCCCAAGTGCAATGCTTGGCTGAGCTCCCTTCCACCTCTACATGATGGAGTAGTTCAGAAACAAGCAGATTGCTGGGATAAAAGCAACCAGCCATTATTTCTTCTGCTGCCGACCTGCTCCTGCAGGTTTCATATCTGACATTTGCGTAGCGCTCTTTCCCATAGGGTCCCTATGTGCGATAGTCACGCATGCAAGGCAGAAAACATCCCTATCCCCCCTTTTCAGGTAAAGGAACTCAATGCTTTTCACATACCGTGAAGATCAGATTCCCTGCAGCAGAAAGGCAGGAGTCCAGCCCCATGCTCCTCCTGCCTCATGCCAACCCTTCTTGCAGCAGATTTGGACCATTCCTTTTTATGCCATCCACCACAGACCTGGGGAGCACGTCCTTCTGTATTGCCCTGACTTCACACTTGAAACCTGTTCTCTGCCTTATTTCAGTCATTCCATACAAAACACGGGGCCAGGGAGTTTTGCTGGCATTACTTTTGCTGGGGTTTGCCACTATTACTTTTTGCTGCTCCTCTCTTGCGTGATCCACCACTTTCTTCGACTAAAGCATGCAAACTCCAGACCCAGAATATCAGCTGTAGTTGCACCTCTGCTGAACAGGGCAGGAGAACTACTTGCCTGGGTCTCACTAGCTACACTGCTGTTTATCTGAGCCAGTGTGCCAGTTCCCTTGCATAGTGCCCCCACTAGGTAATGTGAATGGACAGTTTCACTGCATTTAGGCAAGGCAAAGGCGGTCGGGAACTGAGTGGAGCAAGTGCAAGAGGTGTTCCCTGATTGTATCCCCATTTCTCTCTGTGTCATCATGACAGGGGAAGAGGAGGTTTGAAAAGCTTTTTCCTTTACAAGCCACTGGGTCCTGAAAACCTCCCAGCAAACACAGCCCCAGCACGGTTGCCTGCACCAGACAAAGGGGAGCAATGGCTGTGGCTGCAAACAATGTTTGGAGGCAGCAGAGCTCGCCTGCATTTGACAGACAAGCCCTTAATAGACGAGGCACGCAGTGTGGGTTGACACAGCTGCCACCCTCTTGCTCTCTCTTTGCTCTCCACAAAAATGCGTAGCTTGTGCTTTGCTGTCCAGGGCAGAGAGATGAACTGCTGGCTGGGCTTTACGCCTTCCCTCGCCCCAGCTGAGCTGCCCCAGAGCAAAGAGTCAAGGTTTAATCTGCCCCTCTCCACCACCCTCTGCTGCCCAGGGGCACGACTTGCCCTCCCCGGTTAACACTGATCATCAGCACTGGTTCAACACCACTGGTACACTGCCAGACTTCACAGATGGCCGTGGAGCAGAGTTTGCAATACAAGAAACAGTTGAAACAACAAAAACCCTGCTGAGGCTGATTCAGCTTGTGAGCCTGCATCCCATTAGAGAAGTCACATTTTCCAGTTGCTCGGTGCAGGAACTGTGTGGTCGGGTACAGCTTCCCGGGCAGCAGCTGGCCGCACTGAATCACCTCTCCCAGCCAGGCTGTTGGCAGCCAGTTGACTCCAAACTGGACCAAAGTTGCTCCTTCTACACTAGGAAACAAGTCCTTCTGAAAACAAGTCATTGCGACAGTGATTTCCAGCCCATTTTATACTGAAGCCACACTAACAGTCCGGTGCTTCAACCCCTAGCAGCCTCTCAAGAGCATGCAACTGTATTTTGAGAGAGTGATTCTGGCTGATGGAGACCTGCTCAGTGCAAAAAGGAACGAGTTTCTTAATGTGCCCAGCTGGCACCTCACAGCGTCTCACAGGCACCGGGCTATGATATTTTGTGGGGTACAAAGGGCAGCACAGCTCCCGAGGAGTTGAAAGGAGGCAGACACTGCCTGCGGCTCTTGCACACAGATCATTGCAATCCAGAGCCAGGGCAGACAGATCAAAACCACCTTTCCCTCCCTTGTATCATGTCCTGGACTTACACTGTCTCGCAGACAACTTCACGCAAGTCTTGTCCCTTTGAGACATCCTAACTCAGAGTACTAAGAAATTCCCAAAACCTAGTAAAACCTAGTGCTGGTGGAACAGCTCTACAACTCTTTTTCGCCTTGATCACTGCTGGGTTTTTTTGCTGTTCATGAAGTGATACAGTCTCCAGACAGGATGTGGTGTGTGCCATTCTGCATGTCATCCACAGATAGATGCTAGACTGAAACAGTCATTGGCTGGAAGATATCAAACAGGATTTCAAAAAAATAAAATAAAATGTTTTTAAGGTGGATAGATATCCCTAGGGATTCACAAAGTTCCCATGGTAAATTAGAAATGAAATTCCCATCCAACAGGATAGGTGATAGGAACAGCATCTTTCAGGGGTTGGCTGCCTTTGAAAACGTCCTGTCATTCAGCTGAAGCCACAGTTGCTTTTAATTTAGCTTGGGAGGCTCTAACTCAAAGAACAGCTCGTAATTACTCCTGACATATATATTGCTCTCTGAAGTAAGATAGACTGAATTGTGAGGTTTAGTAACAATAGGATAAATATTAACCGGCTAACCATTTTGCAATTGATAAGCAAAGTCTAGAGATAATGAGAGTTTGCTTAACAAAACAGTTCAGAGGAGTTTGTCATAGTCCTGGACATACTTTCAAGTAAAAGTCATTACCAGGTTGCACTGAAATCACATGAAGAAGATGGTGGTAGAATTACCAAACTATTTGAGGATTTGACCTCTGGAGCAGACTGAGGAATGGTTTTGGATTAAAAATGAAGGCTCTTATCCACTGTGCAAACACCTACTAGTTGGAAACATGAGGACTCATGTAGCTGATAATGCCAAATCTGTTAGAGACCACAGAGCTGATCCAGAGACACAGACACAGGCAGGATCCGTTCTGTGCTCTGACACAGTTTCAAATGTTCACCATGAAGCTTTGGTGTTTCACCTCTTGGATGTTTCACCAAATACTAAACTTTAGAGAAGCCCAAAATGTCCTGCTCCCTTTCATGGGGCTCAGCCTCTATACTTGGAGATTTCTGATGCTCTTTTTGTTTTCTTTTATATTTGATAGTTATCAGAAGAAGATACAGAACAGCATGAAGCAATGAGCACCCACTTAATGAATGTTATAGACAGTTCGGTTCTGCTTATGGGTAGAGTTTCCTCAAAAACCAACAGGAGCCCAGTGCTGTACTCATGAACACATGTTCACTCGTCATTGACTTCCCCAACAACTGTGCAGTGTGCATACCACGGCAAAAAATTGGCCTTAGCTCCTCGTTAAACACTGTGTTTGGTTGCATTTTGTTTTTGCCAGATGACAATGTTTTGAATTTGGATGAATGAGTATCACATTACAGGACCGCATCTGATCTAGTTAATCTGAAGCCAAAGGGGCGTTAATCTTGCACCAGATCCATGTCAACATGGTTACTCATGTCTCCTGGGTTAGAGAATGTGGCACTTTCCCTTCAGCCTGAGATTGGACCAAAAATACCAAAGAGATGCTGAAACTGTAATTATAAATGAAGACATCACAAATCCAGCCCTGCATAAAACAGATCATGCTTCAGCCTTGGGCTGGTTGCTGTGTTAGAATTACTGAGTAAAACAAGTACAAAATTTATCACTATCACTGGGAGACATTACCTTTGTTTCATACCCTTACCACATACCATTATACTGAAACTATAAAGTGTTACAGTAAAATAAAACTTGGCAAGCCACACACAACCAGATTTTTTACTTAAAGAAATTTAAAACTTGGTTTGACCAATTTCCTCGTATAGGATAGGATGTTTTTAGCCTATATAAAAATGCACATTTTCATAGCTATGAGCTACATAACGTTTAAACACTAACCTAAAAACCAAATCACCTCAGATATTTTTCTTCCTTTGGGCTAAGTATATATTTTGGAGACGGTCCATTGACTATCCGGTAAACAGTGTACTTCACAAAATGACCCGTTTCCTCTCCATGCAGCCAGACCATTTAATTGAGATGTTCATTTGCTTCCTGTAAGTAATGCTCATGGAAGAATTTTCCACTGTGAAGCAGGTCAAGAGCCAACAAACAGCCCTGGACCTCTGTGCAAAACCGGTGTGGTGAAGCAAGCCAGAGAAATCCCACACTGAAGCAGTGGAGCTGGGAAAGCCAGAATGGCAGTGCCTGCCTAGCACTGGCTGGACACGTTTTGCTTGATGGGAGGCAGTAGGAAAAGTGTAACAAAAAGGTATTAAGAGAATCATAGTTTTTCCTAAAGCCCAAAGACACCAGCTATATAATTGCAGAGTACCTCCTACAGCAGCAGGCTTTGAGACCTGAATCCCCAAAATACACAGTGTCTGGTGCCCAGTGCTGCCACACCAGGCAAACTGGTGGTCCTGCTGCTCTCGCTCCTCATAAGGCCAGTTCACTCTGGGAGGCCATTGGCATCTGTTAAGTTTCTGCAGAGATAGGTTCACATTAAAGAAAAGAAAACCTCAAGTCCTTGCAGTTTTCAGGTGTTAACAGTTCTAACAAGCGAGGATTGCCAGCACAAGAGCAAAAGCTGTAGTCTTAATAGCACTCTTGAAGAAGAGAAGCACCACAGCGGGGCAGACTGGATCAGACCAACAGCCAATCTATCCTAACCCTGTTTCTGACGCTGGCCAATACAGGACATCAAGGAAAGAGCAGGAGAAGAGGATGAAATCAGGAGGAACTCGGTGGCGTGTTTTATTGTTCCCTTGGAGATGTGGGAGAAGACCAGAACTGGACCACAGACATGACAGAAGAATGCTACCTGTGGAGCTAGTCAAATTCTCCATTTTTACCTCGTCTATATCCAACGCTTTTCATCACAGGCAGAAAAGCACCTGCAGCTCACTTTCCTTGCCTCTTCGAGGCATAACTTGCCTCGAAGCACCAGTGTGTCTGGGAGATACCCAATGTACTGTGAGTGCACTTGCACAGATTGCAAAAGTGCAAATTGCCTGACATACCAAAGGCATCAGAATTAACACCTATAGCCTGTCTCTGCCAAAAAGGTAACAGAGGTCCAAAGTATCCAGAAAACACTGAAACACAGGTGAGCACTTGCATATTCTGGATTTCCAGACATCCAGGAATCCCAACAAATGTACAAAATGTCCAGCTTCCCCTCAGATAAAACTTGTAGGTGGAAGGATGGACTCGTCTAGAAGGAGGTCTCCTGCTTCCAGCAGGGGTGGAATCTTGTTAGTAGACCTGACTGAAAAATGTCTAGCAGACATTGAAAAATACGACTTCATAGCTCTCTGCCCGTTTCTGGGAACGTCTTGACAAAATGATGAAATGACTCTGGACTTCAAGCCAGTCTGAGATACTGGGAAGATTGACGAGTGGGTGCTATTGTGAAAAAGCTTAGCAGCACTGCAAAATCCAACTGTACACTTAACCTGCAGATGGAACTGGACAATTACAGCTCTGTACTTTCAACCAAGGACACCACACCTTGTCTTAAGGCTCCTCAGAATGCTTTCTTCTTTCACTGAAAGTGCTCTGTGTCTGCCATGGCAGGTGGTTTTCCTCCACAAGCTGATCTCATGCAAGCTGTAGCCTCACTGCAGGTTGTGATGTGGGTCAAACACAATGAAGAACAGCCACAGCAATGTCTCATTCTGATCTTACTGGCATTTGGGTGAAGATCTCTATGCCAGTTCAGCTAGAGGCTGATGGGGATGCTTAAAAGTATCACAGATTCTAGAATCACTGATGTGAGAAGGAGCTGGCAGGTACTTTTGCTTTTGAAGAGATGAGTGCTGACTATCAAAGCAAAACTTTTCAGAAGAAACATAATGTAAATAAAGATAAGCAGTCAGATAATAAAATACATGAAAGCAGCAGTCTTAAAAACTGTGGGTATTCAACTGTAGTCACTGTTGAACATGAGAGCTCTTTTGCGGCTTTGTTGTCTCAAACCCAGAGAGGTGAGTAATATGTTGTGCTTTAGCTTTCCATGTTGTTTATATGGGGTGTTTGTTCTTTAGGACAAATATGGGATATTATACTTTTGTAAAATAATCTTGGATGCTTATGAGGTGTCACAAGGAGACGAGCATGCATAGTAAAGAAAGCCATATGTTACAAATAATAAATAAAGGAAATATAGCTGAAGTGTTAGCAAAGACTTGCATTACTACAAGAAAAAGGACTTAAATCTTGAAGTCATTTCTGGAAAAGTCTTAGAAGCATGCATACAGAAAAAGCATCTGATCATTCAGAAATCCTATTGTTGGACTGTTTCATTAGATTTGGCTCCTAACCCCCTCTTCACTGCCTTTTCCAATATTTTTTTTTCTATGGAAAATATCTTCTGAGCAGCATTCTTCTAGATTTCTTTAAAAATAAACTTTAAGTAATCATTCAAAAGAAAGATGTATGCTTTTGGAGATAATCCAGCTTTTTCGATCATCACAGGAGCAGTTACGGTCAAAATAAAATAAAAGCAGAGCCCATCAATGTCTGATTTAGGTAAGAACTAATTACCCTCACATTCACTGCACAGATGAGTTTTACCACTTTTGATTTGGACCATTGTTGCCTAGGTTATTCACTCATACTGCCTTCTGGAAGAAGACTGATCTGGAATATTTTTACAAAAATGTAGTGTTTACACAGGGCTTCTTGATACAGTCTTTGAACCCAGAGAATCCAGCTGGATCCCTGCTGTCTGTGACATTTACCATACGTAGTTTTACAGACTAACATCAATAAGAGTAACCTGCAGCCCTCAGCATCTCACATGGCCCTAGCTGACTTGAAGAGCTCTGTCAGCTGGCGTAGCTTCAAAGTACTGTTAGAACAATTTTATACCAAAACAAATTGCCACAGTCTGCATCCAAGATGGACTCTCATATAATATTATATTGTCAAGCAAAAAACTGTGGCATCCCTAAAGATCTGAATAAATTCCCAAACTAATCACTGTTATATATACCCAGTTACATAGCAGAACATTAAAACACTATATTTCAAAGCCAAAAAAAAGAGTTAAAGAAAATAAACCCACTATCTAACATTATGAAAATTCTTTGTAAGGGATCAAAAACAGCTTTAAATTTGATGCCACTTCACTGTTCTCCCACACACTCACCAAGCACGAGCAGCCCCTTGACTGCCAGCCATTGTCCCAGACCCCACCCACCACCATTTTTATATGCCCGTCTTGAAATAGTTTCCTCATGCATCAGATGCAAAAGCTACACTACCAACCACACAGAAGTCACAGCCCTCCCTATTTTGATCCCCATACCTCCAGAAGAAGCCGCAACAAGAGCTGGTGAGCCTCATCTACCTGCACCGCCAGCCGCTGACTGCCACATCTCTTGTCTTCCAGCCCCCTTACTCTTCACCAAGTAACGCTCACGAAGCACACTGCAAGAGACACATTTCCCAAAAATACATAAGCTCCACAGTTAAGGTGGTTACACATATATCTCATGTAGCACACTTCCAGATGAGGGAAGCTGTAGGAAGTCATAGCTCATATTATTTGTGAAAAAAATTGAACTTCCAGATCAGAGCTTTCTATTTGTTCTTAAACTTCAGTCCAGACCTGCTTCTCTCTCTGGCTCACATTTCTATTTGTTTTTCTTGTTAGTAACTGATACATACTTGTAGGCTGACTTTAGTATTCAGTAAGAACCGCACATTTATGTTTTTCACCAAAAAAACAAAACAAAACAAAACCACCAAAAAAATTCCTTTCACAAGGACTCAGTTTGACCAGTCTAATGATAGCTGTGAAGCATTTGAATGATTTTAAGACTGCCTCATACCACTAACCACATCTTGAAGCTAAAGCCAATGTTGCTTCCAGAAAGGATGGGGCTATAAGACTGGAGAGCCCCCTGTGATCATTCACCTTGACTCCCCCAGGCCACAGGACTTGCTTCAGAGTTTGAATTTGAAAACTAAAACTTGCATATTCAGTTATCTCTAACATTTAGATTGTAACCAGGCTTTGCAGGAGATATCCCCACTTGGAGGTTGGGTAGAATTAGAAGGTGCTGGCTTGGCAAGCTATCTTAAGGGGTAGCTGTCTCCATGGATAGCTTTACGTCTAAAACAACACAGAAATCACTGAATCTCTGTCACCTGTTCTAAGAACAAAAAGGATAGTGTCTGATCCTGGAATTCTGATAGTTTTAAAATGGGCAAAGAGACTTTATGGTAGAGGTTCCACCTTCGTGCTCAAATGTCTTATATCAAAGGGCACTGCTGGGTGACAGCTAATATGATCCCTGGTCAAGTTCTTGAGGCATTTTTTCTTCTTTGCATGCAGAGGTCAGGGTCTCATGCTCTGCAACTTCCTTTGTGCCATGGCCAAGGCTTTACTGAGGGAACATAATGCCATCTATAGCTATCAAGTGTAGTATTTGCCCCAGAATAATTCCCTTTAGGGGAATTATGTGCTGCAGTGAATAAGAGCCAGCACTGGGGGAAGACAAAATATCTCATTTATTCTGATGTCAGCCCTGACCATCCATAATCAAGAATCAAATTCCAGTTGGCAGTTTGGTTGGTGACGCACAGTCAAAGCGCATCAGCTCTCTGCAAAGCTATTAAAAAAAAAAAAAAATCCTGTACAAACAAAATGTTTAAAAAGCCACCACCAGCAATCAAATCAGACAGGAATTGGGTTTCCTCATGAGGGAACAGACATATATCATCAGAAAATACCAACTTCTTATTCACCTATTTGACCATCCAGTGGTTTTTAATTCAGTGCAGAGAAAAGGTTCAGGGTATTTTCAAGGCTTCCCATCTCTCTCTCTCTTTCTGTAAAAAGTGGGACATCCTGCCTGCTTTGTATTTCTGTTTCCCTTTGTTTGCTTCAGGTTACATGGATTAGCATTGCCAGGAGATTATCTGCAATGCTGGCTAAAGATCATCACTGCAGGGACACCAGCAGAAAAAGGATCCTCTGCAGCTGTCAACAGCCATAAGATAACCACTCCAGAGTTATTACAACTTTCACCATAAGCAGAGAACAGCTTGTTGTTCTAACAGATCATGTCCACGAGTAATTATTTATAAACTATGTTGTAGATCAAGCTGGGAGCTGAAGACTCCACCATTCCTTGACTGTTGAAAATTATCTTAACCAACTCTTGAGTCTCCTGCATTTCAGAAGAGACAAATATTACTATGAAGGACTTGTTATAATGAGCTTGTTTATGCAACTGTCTTATTTTATGGTCACGAATTTTCATTAAGTTAAAATATATACAATTTTAATCTGTAGAATCTGGGCTCATAGATCCAATGGGATCCATTGAGCAAAGAGGAAGTTTAAAATTTACATTAAGAAGCAGATGATGAAGCAGAAATGCTCGAGGCCCCAACCATGCCATATGGGAAGAAATCCACCACTCTGTTGCTTGGAGTGCCTCTAAATGTCTGCGTTCATTTGTTTAGTAACCTTTCCGTCCACGTTTACCCCCAAGTGAAAGAGATCTAAGTATACTTTCTATTAAAACAAGGCAGGAGCAAAGCATCAAAATTTCACTTTGTTTGTTTGTTTGTTTCTTATTTTCAGGTCACCCATCAAAACAACGAAGTAACTCTGTGATAATTTAATTTTACTTTAAAACTTAAGTGAGTGGATTTATTTACAAGGAATATTCAAAGTCCTGTCTCATGCATGCTAAAGGAACTCAGTAGCAGCAGTTGGGATCTTTGCACCAATTTTCTTCCTGAAAGTTACCAATCAATCCCAGAGGTTCTCTCTCTCCTTTTTTTTTTTTTTTTTTTGCTTGCTTGTTTGTTTTTTGAAAGTTAATTCAAATCAAGGAATATAACAGCTTTTAAGTGAAATAGCAATTTTGGACAAATGCTGTGGAGGCTAGTGCTCTAGAGCAAAAATGCCTTTGGAAATATATTAAGTAATCTACAAAAAAAAAACCCAAAACACTCAACCTGGAATATGTCTATAAGACAAGTTAATCAGAAATAGTCTCAGTGGGACAGCCATTTTAGAGTAACTCTTTGAACTCCTGCAACAGCTGTGATTACTTTTCTGCTCCCTCTCTCTTCTCTGCTGCTCTGTCTCCTTTGAGCGTACACAATACACACAGAAACAGGACTCAACAAATCCTTTCCACCACCATGCCCTGATTTTCTTGTGATGATGTGTGTTAGGTAGGGGGATCAACTACCACTTCATACAGGACTTTAACTGACAACCTTCTTAATGAGCAAAGCCATCCAGCCCAGCAGGGTTCCTCTGGAGCCCCAGCAGTAGCAGTGTCCCAGCTTTAACAGAAGGAAACAGAGATATCAGGAACTTAATTTAGATAAAGCAGCGCAACAAACTGACGTCAAGCAGGATTAGCACCTTCATATCTTGGTTCCTCAGTAAATACTTTAAATCAACAAGTTATTTGCCTTAATTCCCATCCCTCTGAAGAAATGAATTAATTTTTGCTTTCAAATCAACTTTCATGTGAGATCTTGAAGAATTTGGGAATAATTCATGATGAAATTAATGTAACATGGTGTAAATCCTGAACAGTAGCATATGTATGTACCAGAATACAGAATGAGGACCCTAGCATTAATCTGCTAGTATTTGAAAGTATCAGCAACACCAAACCCTAACTCAGTTCATCTTAAAATTGGACACATCCACCTGTGCTGACTGCACATAGTTGATGGAGAACTTTCATACAACCAGCCTTAGAAGAATTGAGAGCTGAAGCCATGGAGCCAGGTTATCTTGTAGAGGCTGGAGCGAAAAATGCTGCTGACTTGATGACCCAGAACTGTCTGGGGGAAGGCTGGTAGTGCTACAGACACACAGATTTCTTCTTCTACTTTCAAGTTCATTCACAAGGTTAAGGATGCTTGTTACTTGTATTTACTACAAGATTATTGTCCAATTGCTCCTTACCCAAGTGGTGGAACGTTATGCTCCTCAACAAAATTCATCCTTATTAGGAAGAAGCTAGAACAAGTTTCTTATATAAGGAACTTCAATTACTACTATAATTTCACAGAAAATAGGGCGAATTTCTTTCTGCTTTTAAAAACAAAAAAAAAGAAACAGAAAAAGCCCCGCAACTCCAGCTTAAAACCGAAGCAATAACAAGATGAAACATTTGCTGTGAGTCACCTAAAGCACACCAAGGAATCCCCAGAGTTTCTTTGGTTAGAGAGTACAGTCATTTGCATACAGGCACACAAAAGGGACCTGAGATAGGAAGAAACACTCCCTCTTTCACTTGAACGAATACCAACTATTGATGCATGTCATGAGCTGTGAGTTGCAAATGGATCTCGGAAGACTGTGGGCCCATCTACAAGTTATTTACCCTGTGGAGGGAGTGACTTGCAGCAGTGTTTGTTCTTCTGCTGGGGAGACGAACAACTCAACAGTACAATCATATAATAACCCTGTGTTATAATCCTTCAAAACAAAATAAAAAAAAACCCACCAAATTAGGAATTGTAATGAAAATGCTTTCATCTCACCCGTGCATGCCAGAGCAGGCTGAGATGCAGACGGGACACTGCTGAGTTACAACAGAGCCACGGCAGGGTAAGGCTTGCTGCTGGGAGGAACTCTCAATGCTCCAGCTGCTTTCACGTTGCAAATGCATCACCAGAGCCCAAGGAAAGCGCTGGACAATGGGATACTAATTTACATCCTGACATGTTGCAGCCCAGCAAGGGACTAGGAGGGCAGTGAAACCAACCAGAGGGAAGAGTTGCTCAAGGAAGACTTGAAAGTCCAGAGAGAGTCTTGCCACTGAGCAACTGCCTGCACGGGGATCCAGAGGAGAAATCGGGAAGGCCTGAGAGTTAACACATTACAGGGGTAAGGCAGAAATCTGAAACAAGCTGCCTGCAACAGAACTTGGTCAGGCCAGTTAAAACTCGGATGAAGACAAGCCATACCTTTAAGCTGAGATTTACACTGCTTTTTCACCTATGTTTCTGAGTCTACAGAGAGCTTACCCCATCTTCTTCATAAAGCGTTTAATACAGCTTAGCTTGTCTGAAAGCAGGGAGGAAGGACAATCTGGTTAATTCAAACAATAATGAAGGCTCGTGCAAGAGCACATAACGTCAGCATTTCTCTGTTAACACTCTCATAAAACACAGGAAAGTCATGTTGACTTTAACAGCCACGTGCTTGGTCATAGCTGTATCAGGTTGCTACATGCCACGGGAGAGTGAGGTAGAAGGCAATGTGATGCTCGGTGTCACATTCTACTGCAGCTCAAAGGAAGTCAGCTCCTGTACAGGAGAAAGCAATTAGCTGGGAACAATGGATGTGTCCCATAATGGCAATCTGAGGTGGGGGTGCTGGGCGGGATCCAGCCGAGGCTGGGATGGCCGGTTGAGTAGGCTAATGGTTGGCTAGCTAGGACAGGAAAATAAACTGCCTTATTTCATACTTTTACCTCTCACAGTGTCTAAATAACATGTCTACTCATTTAAGTTTTCTGCTTAAACATGCATAAAATTAGGGGAAAAAAACCACAACAAACAAACAAAAAAAAATCCACAAAAACCTGAAATAGCTACCAGAAGAAAATAAAGGGAACAAATCAGAGTTGCTAGAGAATATTCTCAGGCACCAGTATCACTGGATGCAAGGGCAACAGCAAAAGCAGTAATCTCCCACTGACAATGTTTAACAGGACAGGATGAACTAGGGCTCACTCACACTGCTGACACCTCTCACTAAAACACAACTGCTGGTGTTATACTAGAAATTTACCTGCAGCAACATAAAGTCTTACCAAGAACTATGTCTGTATGTATTTATTTAGCAGCTCCTGTAACCTGTGTTGAACACTGTGTTTCCTGATGAACTGCGGTGCTACTTACCTGACCTCACCAGCAAAGAGCTGGTCGAGGTATGCCCAACATCCTTAACTGCCAGACTTCACATCTGCTGACTTACAAGAATACTAGTCTTTTTATTTCTCTTGCCTGCTCAGACATCTTAAGTGACTTGCTGCATTTCATACCACTTCAGAGGGGACTGTGACAGCAAAATGAGAAATTTAGTAATACCTGGGACCAAAGACTACTCTGTAATCTCAGTGCAATGCTCCTGATTTGATATATTGTCTAAAAATATCATTCACAATGGAGAAATCATTCAGTGATTACCCTTTTCTTTCCTTTTTTAAAGAGCTTCATGTGACTACACCCCACAATGATGGTCTGTACTTACTGTCACCTCAAAGTACATCATAATGTACAAGATGGATTCAGTGTGACAGTGAGGGAGGCATCACTAACTCTGTTTTACAGAAAAGGAAATCAAAACATGGAGTCCTGAGGTCTCTTCTCCAAGGCCATCTGCTGAAACCAGTGACCATTCTCCTGGCAAGAGTGGTGCTCCAAGCACATGCTGAGTGTCAAAGACAAGAAAGGAAAAGACATGCTGCCAACCCTGCACAGAAACTGAATGACTTCCTTAAAAAATGTTTTGTGAGAAAACCTCACCGCCATGCATCAGCCCTGGAGATGCCCTCACCGCAGACGTTTGCAGCAGGAGGATCTGCCACTCTTGGGTGGAGATCAGCACCCACACCAGCCTCCTGAGCAGTCTGTTGCACCAACAGGTCTTGCAGTACAAGGCTGGCTTTGAAGCGTGGATCAAATATTGGATCAAGCTGTGATTGTTTCTATGGCACCGAGCAGGAAACCTCACTCCAGTGACCAGAAACAAGATGTTATAGCACAAATTTCAAAACCTGTTGCCACAGGAGAGACCTCCAACGTGTGGCTGTTCAAGCTGTGGTATTATCAGGGGGCTGTGAAACACTTGGAAAGATCAGTCTTTGTTAGCGAAGCTCGCAAGCAACATTTATAGGAAAACAGTTGCTGTAAACTTTACAAGTCCAGCTGTACACAGAAGTTAGATGTATAAACATATGAATAGTAGCTCTAAACCCAATTCATTTTGACTGGAGGAGGTTGGGCACCTCCAGCGGCAGATCTGAGGAAACCTCTGTAAAAGCAGATGGTTCTGCTATGAAGCCAGGAGCTGAAAGAAGGCATTTGTCCATGAGCCATATCCAAGCCCCTTCCAGTGCAAGCCAAACTCAATAGGTGAGTGTCCAATCCTTCAGCTACACTGGTAAAGAGCTGTTTGCAGGTCAAGCCTCAGAAATAATATTTCTAAAGTGCAGTTTCATCTGAAGAGCCAGGAAACTGTGATTTACAGCACCGAGCTCCTCTCACCTGAAAGGTGGCACTCCTAATCCTTGAATCTCTGCTGCTTTTCCTCATCTAAAATCTCCATGGGGCTTATATTGCTTCAAAGACAGGCTGGTCTTCACCAGCAGTTTGCAGGGAGGATTGTCAGCTGACAACCACTTTTCCAAGGGTGGTTGTCCCAGTGGTCATGTCAATGGAAAGACATGCGTTGAACTGAAGGCCGTTCACATCAGCTGGGATTTGGACTGTGGAAGTGCACTTAGGTGGTGAAACATGAACAGCTTCAAGTGTCAGCATGACACCACACAGTCAGAAGTTGGCACAGGAGCATCACACCTGCCTGCTGGTTGTCAGTGAACCACCTCAGGTACACCACTGAGGGGTGAGGAAATCTCTGCAGGCACGCTTTGCCCCACCAGGCAGTTTCCTGGAGAGAAGTGAATTTATTCAAATTATATCTGCAAGGGCTCCACTCCCAGGATTTATTCCAATCTCAAATATCTAAATAACTGTGTCAAACGCTTATGTCCAAGATGACCAGCAACACAAGCACTTCTTTGTGATGTCAAGGTCATCTGAAGCCACACAAGTTACTTCTGTTAGCTAGAAAGCTTGCTGGTCACGCTTGAATGGCCAAAAAAAAAAACAAAGAAGCAAGAATGAGGATGCATTCTGGGAAGGATTACTAAACTGGCAGAAGAGCAAGTGCAATTTAGCACTGAAAATAATGGTAACACAAGCAGATTCTTGGAGAGATTCTCCAGTTATGCCGATGGGCACTAGAGAGGAATCAAAGAGAGCGATTCCTACAGGAGCAAGGTGTGCCGCCAGCTGAGCACTTCACGTAAGTTGATCCTATGGGCACAAACACAGCTACTAAAAGCTAAACGTTTGCAAAAATGCAAGCTAGAGCTCTCTAAGGCCCATAGGGTGACTACAGCCTCTCCAAGTCCTACTCAATGTGTCGCATAGCCACTAGCACACTGGGTTCACAAACTGGATAGGCACTGGTGGTCTTAGCAGAGAGGTGACAGGCTAAGGACACTGGCACTGTCTGATGTGCTTCAGGACAATGTTTCCCCACAGCATCTCCTCAAACACTGGGATATTCAGAGCTGCTACTCACATCTCTGTGGGCTTCCTCTGAGGGTGGAGGAACGAGGACAAGAACTTCATTGGAAACTCAAGTGGGACTCTCTGTGGTTAGTAATACTCTTAGTCCAAAAGCAAGCACAAACCTGGACAGGAGTCTCCTCTTGGACCATTGGCAATCACCTGCAGCTCTCTGCACTGTTCTCTTTTCCAGCTCTTACTTCATGGACTGAGTTCACACCCATACTGGGTCATTTTTCGTTCTTCACACAATGCAGCTCCGAGTCTGGTGGTTTCTTGCTCTAAGACAGAAGGTCTTTCATTTTGTCAGCCTCTGTGCAACCCTTTCCAGGATTCAAAAATGCCAGTGTTTTTCCTAAGCTCTAAACAGAAATGAGAACACAGACAAACTGCCATTTGACCAGTTATGCAAAACAAAACTTCCTTCAGTGAGGTATGATTTGTGGATTAAAGTTTTTTCTCTTGAGCTCAATGCAGCGTAAAAATCTCTTCCGGCAGCTTTTTGCAATTTAGCTAACCCCAATCCTTAAAAGACTTCTCTCTCTACCTCAGCACACCAAGGAAGGTCTTTGTCAGGGACTTTCCAAAAGCCCTCGGCAAACCTGCTGCACAGAGGGTACAGTACAGGCTTCTGAATTTCACGAAATGTCTGAAATGCCAGAATAAGAACTAGGGGATTGGATGTCAGAAACAGAACAAGTCTGGGCATTATTTCACTTTGAAACCTTTTGCCAGTCATCTTGAAACTCATCACATTGTTCCAGGAGCATGGAAAACAGGGGGCTTCCGACGCAGCACACTGCTTCTCTCATCCAGGCTTTATGTAGTCCTGGAGAGGTGGCAGTGGCTTCCTTGGGTAGACTGGAACTGATCAGCAAAACAAAAATGACAGAAAACCACTCACAAAATCCTCCCTGGTTTCCAGCTGCTTCTTCACAGACTATGCTGCTTTCACCTTGAGACATGCATGAACATGAGACTAAAATGTGTGCAGTCCAAGGGATTAATCAAAGGATGCCATGAATTTGTTGGGAGAAAGCAGACTACATGCTTGCAGTAACGAAGGACGTTAAGAGATGGCTACTAAACACTGTCACAGGCTTCTTTGGTAATTTTTGTCTATTCATAAGAGGTGTGTCATAGCCCTCAGAAAAAACAAACAAACAAACAAAAAAACAACCCAGAAAAAACTATCACAATGTAATCTTACCAGTTTCATAAACAAGACCACACTCATGAAAATGAGTCTATGTAGGCAAACAGAATATTTTCATTATATTGATGTAAAGTGCAAGATACATTCCACAACCAGCAGAAAATGCATTCATATTAACTTATTTGCAATGGAGCTACATCTTGCTAAACAACCCAAAATTAGCTGCTACATGGAGCTCGAGCTCTATGAAAATGCATCTGTGCCTCTTTGAAAAAGTAGAACATCATGTACAAGTCCTTATTAGCACACACAGAGTTAACCTCTGTGCACTGCCCTCTTAAACAGAACTGGTTTTGCGATGTATTTGTTTAAACAAGTTAACAGAAATGTTAGAGACCATTTCACCAACTGCACATGACGACAGCCTTCTTCCTCCTCTATCAGCAGAGAACAATTACATGCTGGGAAACAGGGGCTTACTAATGTTGAGTCAGAGCAGGAAAATCTATCCAGAAAATACATGCAAGTGAAAGAAAAGACAGACTTTGCATTCTGTCTTCCCTCTCTTCCCTCAAATAACATGAGCTAAGCAGAGACTGACTCTCCTATTCTGGCTTGAAGAGCCCCATGGAAGAATTGGCACATCAACAGCCTCATCTATTCCCACAATTCCTGCATAGAAACAGGTAGTAAATCGGATGTCTGGATAAATCCTAGCGAGGTTAATGACTTCTGGTTATCTCAGGGCAGGAAACTGTTTTCCAGGAGTATCAGGAAATAGCATGTCCTTTCAAGGATGGGCTTGTGCATAGAGCAAAAGAGCTCTTGGATCTACTCCAAGATGAGAAGTTACGGACTTTCTATGACTGCACAGACAAACCGTGCTGGTGTTCCCCTCCAACTGCAAATCTTTATTGCAGGGGACACGAGAGGCAACCTTCCTTCACCTTCAGAAAGGACCTAGGGTCAGAGGGCTTGTTAAGTGTTGTGCGTGATCGAGGCCTGCAGAGAATTCAATTTTATTTGACTGTTTAACTGTAAATACTCCCTAATAATTGTGCACACACAGGAACTTAGCAGCACCAAAACCAACTAACAGGATCCACTATGAAACACTACGTTCTCTCCCACGTACACCCCTCCTCGCTGCCTCTCCTCTTTTCCACATCAGAGCAGACTTCCCTATGTCAGGAGGATCCCTGTATTTAGCCCCAAGAGGGCTGCATTTCCACACTGACACCTTTTGGAGAAATCACTCCACCATTTTCCCTGCCTACAAGGGGCAGAGCAGCCATTGTGCGGGCACTGGCAGGGCCACGCTGCACAGTACTCAGAGCTCAGCCAGCGGCAGAGGGGAGAGAGCTCTTGCCCGTGCCCCTCTCTGCATTAGATCCGGCCCAGCAGGCACTAGCAGTGCTGCAAACAAGGTGCCGTTTAAGCTGAATTTAAGGTTAGTCCTGATAAAGGTCATGGCAGCAGTCTAATCACAGCACCAAAAAATATGTTCAAGCTTTTCTCTTGAATGTGGATCATGAAAACAAATTGCACCTGAATCAGGCCCAGCTGACAGCTCTCCCTGGCCAAAGCCCCGCAGCTGTGCCCGCAGTGCAGCCCTGCTCTGACAGCCTGGGCACTACTTTGGTACAAACAGAAATCACAAAGGAAGTTGGGGTTATGCCCTACTTTGCTTTGGAGTCAATTTCCACTTATAATACTTACTTGATTTCCACTTTTGACCATGGCACAGCAGAAGGCTTCAATGCCAGCGCCTCTGCTTTGCCCTCCTTTCCCAAAGGGATCCATTGCTGGTTGGAGAGTCTCTGCAGCACCTCTCCATATTTCAAATGGACAAACCGTTATGAAGACACCATCAACCTCCTAACCCTCTCCAGTTTTTAAGAGCAAGACTTACTCAAAACAAATTAACAAAAGAAACAATACTTCTGAAATTTCTGATTACATGTTTCACTTTTTATATTTTCAGGAGAGAATAAAAACTAAGTGTGATGCAATGAGTTATTCTGGTATAGTACCATTTCATTTCTTTCTGAAGACTTAACCGTAAATAAGTGAATACTCCCACCTTTTCCAGGAACACCAGTCCTGCTCTACTTTCCTCTCCCTCGAGAAAAGATGTCATGCATCTGGAGACTTCATCTATTTCTCATTAAGGAAAGTAGAGGGTTCTACCAAGTCAGAAAAGCTACAGAATCCACTGGAAGTCGCAGCTTCATTTTGCAAACAGACCTGTATATGTTGTGGCTTCTCCAGGTGTGCACTATAAAACATAACCCTGATGTGCACGAACAGCCCTGGAGTAACAGCCTGCAAAGGCAGCACTGCATGGTCGGTGATGGCTCAGCACTTGGGGCACAGCTGTGCCTCCTGGAACCAGAGTGCTCTCCTCCTTGTCAGGGTAATGCACGAAAGGCATTTGTCCAACTCATACATTTCACTTTGGGATCTTCCATTGTTCTAAAATAGTCGTGCAATAAAACATTCCCTACCTTACCCGCTTAATTCTCCCCTGAGGACCCGCTCTGCTTTTAACATCCTCTCTCTGGCCTTGTCTCCCTCACTGGGCTGTTGTGCTGATTAATTAGTTAATGTTTGCTTCGAATAGGAAGAGTGCTAAGTACTCATCATTAAGCATGACTGTTATAAAAATACTACAGGCTCTGGCAACACACTTCAGGCAGGTGAGTATTACATTGAAGTCACTATATGCTTTTGCCTCAGAACATCACCCACAGTCTGTTTCAGTTAACCAGAAGCACATGGCATGGCATGTCTTATAGCTTGATTATAAAACAACTTCTAGTAAGCCCTACGCTTTGTGATGGAGCAGAAAGGCCAGTTGTTGTTCATCTTGCACAAAACCCACCACTGTGACAGACCAAACAGCAAACTCTGCCTCGTGCCAGAGCAAATGATTTCCATAATGTCCCCGAACGGGGTGAAGGTTAGGTGAGGGAAACCCCTGCAACAAACAGCCAAGCTGTGTTGGGATTGTGGCAGATGATAATGAGACCAAAACCAGGCAGGAGAAACAAGTTGCAAGAAAATTCAAGAAAATTCAAGCAGCAGCAGGAGTCAGAAGTGAGGGCTCCAGCCAAGCTGGTTGAATCCCCACAAAGACGTGTTACTCTCCTTAGCCTCCTCCCTGGTCCCTCCTGGAAAATGCCACTCCTGGGTCTGCATCTGAGTCAGCTCAGTTGCCAGTTCAGCAGTCAACTGCCACCAAAGACAAGTTTGCATTAAGATGCTGGACTGGGAACTGAAGTCCCCAAGATGTGGGCACGTCCTCTGCTGCCCCAGGAAGCCCGAGGGAGGCTCGAGGTGACACTGTGCAGCTGCAGCCCTTGCTCCATCAGACAGAGCTGGAGCCTGGGGGCCCGGGAAGAGTGCCGAGCAGGAGGGCAAATGGGGAGGACACTTGCTGGTCATTGCCACTACGCACTGGGCCGTAGCAGCAACAAGCACTCTTCTTGGCGGCACGAAAGCTCGGTGAGGCTGAAGAATGCCAAAAGCCCTCTGCCTTCCAGATCCACACCTTTGTATTTTTTGATATATAAAATAACAAAACACACAGTTTGGGCTCTTTGGCAATGAAGGAAACCCATTAAAACATTTTCTTCTCCCTGTCAGTGCAAGACTGTTGCCTGTTAGCATTTTAGATAGTCAATCCCTCTTTTCCTGTGTATTTTCATTAAACTTGCTCTCTTAAAAATATTACCATTGCTATTCTTTATGTACAGCATTGTACTCCAGAAGGAAACAAGCTGCTAATCAAGCTGGTAAATAGATTTACCTCTGTTACCCCATCTATTCTGAAATGAGCTAGGAAGATTTTTTCAGAACCATGCTGCTACCAAGATCCCTGAAGCTGCATTTCCCCAGCTTGAGCACCAGCCACCTTGCAGCAGAAGCTCACACTGGAAGCTCGATGAATTAGTGACAGGACAAGCGAGGGGAAATTTATTAACAAATTAATTCCTGCTATTACAAACCACTTCCACTGCACTACAAGGGCTTTCAAGGGTTCATGGCAGGATAAGCCATAGCCTTTCACTCCCAAGAGTGAAACTGAAGGCTTGATTTCCAGGATTTCTGAGCTCTTACTGCAGCTCCCATTAGCTGTGGTAGAAGCTGCGTGTGTGTAGCGCTGCTGAAACACAACAGTTTGACATGGCGGGGGTGGGGGATAAACACCCCTGCTCCGACTGAAGGCTCAAGATGCATCAAGTAAGTTTCCACTCCTGATGTGAGGGGCAAGTGTGAGTACGAGCTCAAGGAAGCCTATTTACACCATCTCCATGGCCTTTGAGAGCATGGGGCTGCCCTGAGCAGGGATGGGAATAGGCTGCACCTGCCAAAAGTTTTGACTCCAGCTCTTGCTCTGGTACCTGCAGTTAAAGACAGCCAGGAGTGGGGAGAGCATGTCAGGTCTGGGGTACTTTGGGATATGTCTGATCATAGCCTTAGCCTGCACCAACTCAGAATATGACTGCAGCCACAAGCTGATATGCTCATGAAGGGCTGGACCTCCTGAAGCTCTACAGTAGCAGTAATTTCAGCCTTAAATTTAATTGACAAAAAGATTTGATAGATGTCTGCCCTCAGTTAGAAAGCGCTTTAGAGAGACAGCAGATTCTTCAAAGTAATTCTCCTGCATCACCTACAGTTCCTCCTTCTTATCTAAACGTGGTATTAGCAACTCAGCTGCTGGTGCTCCCCAGGGATTTAATTATTCACAAGAAAACACTGTTTGCTGCAGCCGACAGACAGTGCTGGATGAGGTCTTCTGAGATCAAACTCCAGGCTGCTTTATAGCTTGACATTAGAAAGAAATAACATGAAAATCAATCTCCTTGTACATGATCAGATAAATGCAGTCATCAAACACAAAGTTGAAAGCTTTTCAGAGGAGAGGTAGCAGGTTTGGTTTTTTTCAAATGCTGATATGAACTATTAAATCAAAACCAAATCATGAAGCACTTATTCAGCCTGTAGTGTCTGCCAGGCTCATACAGGCTTCTGTGAGAGGTTTATTTGAACAAGGCTATTTTCAGCTACCCACCTGGAAAAAAAACAACAGAGAAATAGAAAAGATTTTGTTTCAGTATAGTCTAGTCCCACCACATGATGCTGACTGATCTGCGATAAAACGTCCAGAGCTCAGCAGGTGTTTGGGGAGTGACAGCAGCCGCCCATTCAACACAATAAACACAACCACAAGAGAAAGATCCCAAACAGAGGTCAAAGGAAAAAAGTGTAGGAGGTTGTGTGAAGGTGAATGATGAAACTAGATAAAACCTGTGCCAAACGTGATTTACAATTCTCTTTCTTGATGAGGGCAGTTTGATTGGTCCCTGTTACAGGGTACTTCTCCATCACTCTGAGAGTCACAGGTTTATGAACACTGAGATACACTGGGCCAACCAGTTGAAGATTCCAGGAATCCTAGGCCAGAACACAGCTCACAGCACAATTTGTCCACTTACTTCTTCCACATCACTGCTACTACATTTAGCAAAGGAAAGAGATTTTAGTCCTTCTTTTCCAGAGCTCCTATTGTGACACAGAAGCTGAAAATCAACAACAGTGATGACATAAATTCAAGCAGAACAATTTTTTTGCTGTTTAAGTAGCGCAAACACTGATGACACAGGAGAAAGTTTCAGCTTGGTGTTGATACTCAAAAGCCAAACTCCCCACAATCCAGATCTTTCGGCTGTCAGATGTTTCAGAAGGACCTCCTAAATATAATCATGACCCTAAATATAGCCCATGTACTGTCTTCATAGAGTAAAACACTACACATGGAGCAGCTAGACAGATTCATTTCAGTATTGGTGTCATGTGTAGGATAAACAATACATGCTTATCCAAAACTGCTACACTGCTAATAATGACTGCTATACTGCAGCAACTTAATTTCAGAGTTAACAATTGGGAAACAGGAATTAAAGCAGTAAGGTTGCTAAGGTCTAACAAGTACAGACTAAAGGACATTGAGGAGATAACATGGGCTCAAGTTACCAGAAAGGAAAGAGGATGGATAAGGAGTCTCTGCGTGTACGCTGGCTCTCCCCTTGGAAAATAAAGCAAGCACAACTCCCTCCAGACTCTTCTGGGGAGCGCTTCCCAGTACACCAGCAGAAAGGCTCGTGCAGCTGTGGGCAGGAGGCACCCTCCCCACATTTCTCACTTGGGGAGCCAGCCTCCCTTCCTCCGTCTGGGATCATTGGACCAAATGAAAAACTAAACATTTCCCAGCAAGGCTTTCACATACCAGAAACCTCTTGGTCAAAGGAGCAGCACATTAACCTCAAAGCTTTTTCCACAGAAGCTGGGGATTGTGGGTTTCTGGAAGTTAGGTCCTTTTACTTTCTGTACAAGCCAATTTTAATTCTTGCAAACTCTACCCACTTTATTAATGGAATTGGAGCAGCCTGTTCCAGGGTAAGCACATACTCAGCAGTGCACTGAGTTTTGCTCCTATAAAGGGAAAGAGCAAAACCTAACGAAAGAAACTCATTTACTACAGAAAATTGCTCTTTGTCTGTATATAGATGTTAAATACTTTGGAAGATGTCTAAGTAAAGTGGTGTGTAAAATTGATAGTTGAAAAATAACACCATCTTTTTTTGTTTTTGTCTGAATCCTCAAGATGCTGTGCACTGCTCTATTTTCTAATGCAAGGAAAGAGAAATTAAAAAAAAGCCCTGCCACAAACAAACCATAAGAGCTGACAGCTGAAACTTCTCCAAAGAAATTGGCAGCAAAATAGTGTAACCAGCCTGTACGAACGCTGCACTAGTTGCTGCCGTGACTTGCACATACGAAGACTTTAAACCTGATTGCTACTGTAATGATGAATCATTGTGTAACCGAAGCCTCGCAACCCAAGTATCATTTGCAAAGGGATCACCCTCTACTGGTTTTGCAGTTCCCTGTTCATTTTTTTCACTGCTGCAACTCTAGTCCCTACAGAACGATCATAAACACCCTAAGGTAATGACCTAGCTAAACATGACTGTATTTATAGCGCTATCATTTCCCCTTTAGTACATTCTGGAGCACAGAGAGAGCAATCAGACCTCTTGAGGATTATATCCTAAGATATCTACTATAAATATTTATCTGACTGACTTAATTTTAGCTTTACCTAGGTCCTTCAGGGACACACAGCATGCCTTAGCTTGGGAAATCAGAGAAGCAACACAACATGACCTTCTCATGTTCAAGCCAGTTTCCCCTTACTATGGCTGGGTTAGGTTCCCTGTGCGTAACCGGTCTGGTACCGGCCTCGCAGCGTCACCGCTTTTCGCAGAATGAGTGCCATGACTCGCAGTCCTTTGTGGATGCTGCATTTATTGCTAAAGTTGATGATGTAGAAGGTAGCAGACCATCTTATTTTCATGCCCTTTGCCATGACAATGAAAAGCCTGGCACTACCAAAATCAGTATCGCTTCAGAGAGGTAACTCCTTTCTGCCTAGTACAGTACATTCTCATGAGAAGCATGTTCGTTCAGCTACTGAAATAAAAAAAAAAATAAAATCCTGAATATCATCTTGAATCCAGAATAACATCTTGGAAGTAAATGGAAAGTCAGAACAGCATACCTTTTGGAGTGTGACTTTGGATGTCTGTAATGATGTCTGCCTCTGTGCTTCACACCTTGTCCTGTAAACTTTAGTCTTGCAAGCAGCTCCCTTCTCAGGTATGGTTTCTCAACAGATGCTGTCTCCCACTTCGGAGCCTTCACACCAGCACTCCTGACACATATGCAGCAGGAAGGTAGCCGGGAAAGTGTCCCAGGTTCCCAGCACCTTCCTCAAACAGCCTCAGGGTCAGCAGCTATTTTAACCCACAGCACATTGATTATTGGCACAGTACGTTGCTCTGCTGTGCATGTGATGGTTTGTCCCACTTGATTTCAGGCAGCCTTTGAGACTGGTACAGCCATCCTAATGTAAAGGCTGGGGGAAAACCCTGTGGAAACAGGAGAGAATCACTGCTGTGACTACTGCCCTCGCTCCGCACACGCTGCTGTCTTTGGAGAGGGAGACCTGGCACTGCAGGGTGGGACAAGACTGCATTGCAAAGGGAGACGTTCAGCAACAGTTCCAAAACACGTACCTTCGGAAGCAGCGCATCAGCGCCAGCCCCGGTGAACCACTGTGGTGCTCAGCTCAACTTACCTGCTTCTTTCACCACTCTCAAAGACAGACTGGTATCACAGACGGCTTTCAGAGGGGTTTTGCCAACTGTAGTGTGACCACCACAGTTAGTATTGCTGCCCTGAGGATGCTGAGGTAGTCTAGCATGGTCTCCTCAGCTGTTAACAACAAATTGACCATAAAAATTAACTTGAATGCTTGCCATGGGACAGATACTTAAGCATCACTTCACAGGCAGAAGGAAAGATCAAGAAGGATTGTGATAAACTGCAAGTATGCAGTATTTAAACAGCCTCAGATCTGCACCCCTGTGCAGCACTGCAGAACTGCCTCTAGGCTGGAGGGAAAAATAAAAAAAACAAAACCACAAAACCCGAGTGAACTGAATCACTCAGATTTGGCCATTACAGGCAATTTGCCTCAGCAGAAAACGTAAATACACAAAGGAACCTTTGCCAAAAATACAGTGGCTCCTCTCCTCGTCTCAGTTTCAGGGTGGAGACCGATTCCTCAGACACACAATTGCAAGGCCAGGAACATTCTACTGCTTTACAAAGTTATCAGATGCTGAGGGACTATACAGTTCACAGAAGGAGGAGTTAAGTTCAGGAACAAAGTCTCCTCTTTTCAAAAGGATTTCTTAAAAAAAATAACAAAAAAAACCCAAACCAAACCCCCCCCCCCAACCTCTGATTAATTCAATACTTCCACTGCAGCCACACAGGTAGGTCTATCAGCAAAGCGATGTAAGGAAAAGTCCAGGCTGTAGGAGCAGGAATAATTTTGTCAAGTGGCTTTGGTTTGTTTTGTGAAAGGTTTTGCTGCTAAAGAAAACATGGCACTGAGCTGCACATTAAGTCACATTTTGGTAGATGAAATACTCTCACAGGCAGCAGCTTCTTCTTGCTCTCCCTACACAGGCCTGAATCCCACTCCACGAAGAGTCAAAAGACATGACGGGTGGTGGTTACTGGCACTGAGGTAACCCGAGGAGAAATTTAGTGCTCAGCTTGTGACTTTTAAATCCTTTCTTCATCAAAAAATTTGCGGAATTCTCAGTGCACAAGATGGTATGAGCAACACAAACTACCACAGAAACTCAGATTGTGAGCTCCACCTAACCTAGGGATGATCAATCACCAAGCAGATGAGAATCCTGCCTGGTTCTGCAGCAAGGCGAGTTCATCTTGCTTGGGCAGCAGAAGCGGCTGACATCTCCTTCTCAACCTCACACCAGGCTGCCCCTTGGGCTGTCAGTGGCAGAACTTTTTATGGAGCTTCACTACCCAAGGAACAGATCTAGGTCTTAAAATTAATAATATTAAAAGCAAGAAAGATAAAATCAGTTCCATGTTTGTTTTAAATGCAGACCTGCTGCGCACAGAGTCCCACACACAGTTGTGTCACCACGAAGGGAGGTTTACTCGGTTCCAGAAACCGGGATGAGAAGCCAAGAGTGAAGCGGGGAACATTGCCAACAAAGCGCCTGCACCATGAAACTACACCCACACCAGCCCACTGCAAGGACAGTCCTGTTCTTCACCCCACAACTTCCCACTAAAGCATCACGACGGCAGCAGCAGTACTGACCGGGCTGAGGAGCAGGCTGCTTCACAGGTTCCCAGCTGAACAAATGCCCCGAGAGCCCCTCCAAGCTGGGCAGGGAAGCAGAGCCTTCAAACCACAGCACAGTCCAAGCCCTTCAAGGGAAGCCTCCTCTCCCCTCTTCTTTCGTGTGAAATAAGTGGACATGGAAAAGAACACCATTATGGGAAGTGATTCTGTCAATGGTGCTTCCTAAGTTCTACACACCAAAGACAGCACCTGAGAGCACATCTGGTATCACGGCTTCACGTTCTCTGCTCACCACAACCTTTCTTCACGGACCTGAGACATCTCCTTAATGACTGTTTCAAAAAGGATGCAAGAATGGATCTAACTAAAATACTGCAGAAACCAACACTTCCACCAGACACCTACTAGGAGGCATCTCAATGCCAAGGAAACAGTGCTGGGCTGGCAGAGTAGGGGTTAACTGGCTGCTTTGGCCACTCACCATCCCAAGAAGTGCTAGGTTAAAATACTGCAGAGGCTGCTCGGAGCAGGTGCAGTGTTTGAGGGACAAGGTGGTGCACAACAGGCAAGGATGAGCGCGAGGACTGCGGGATGCCTGTGAAGAGCCTGCCTTCCAGCCCCTGGCTTGTCAGGAAATCACATCTGCAATGCAAATTAACCATGCACAGGCAAGTTATCATCCTAGAGAGAACTGCAGGCCTAATCTTCTTTTACTTCTGAAAGGGAAACAGGGGTTTTCACCATAGATGGTCATGGGGTAAAAGCACTGCCCAGCAGCCAACTACTTAGAGGAGGAGAAGCCAACTATTTCAAATGCGATTCAACAAAGATTTCTCTGGTAAAAAAATCCAAAGTCTTGGGAGTCTCCCTGCCACTCCCAACGAACCCATTCCAGTTACTGCCTACCTTTACCAAGATCAACACTCAAGCCACCCACCAGCATCAGAAGGTGTTTTGATGTTGCATATGCCCAGCAAGCCAACTCCAGTACTGGGGAAGGGAAAAGGCTGCTCCCACGAGAAGACTGTGTCAAGTCAGTCAAGTGACAGGGACAACCACAGGTGGAAGATAACAGAAGATCCTCGTAAGTGCAGTTTTACACACTGCCTTCAGTATTTGATAAATAAACCATTTATCAGTATCATAGAAGGTTTATACTCATATAATTTATCTCAGCATCAATTGAATAACTTACCTGGTCCAGAAAACACAAAACCCCAAATCCCACAAGCCCTGATGTGTCACATCATACAGCAAACAAACCTTCTGTAGAAAACCATGACACACACAGTCTCTTCAGTCAAACAAAAAAGACCTTCCACACTTTTGAATTTCCTGATTTCCACAGCTGCTGTGGCAGGGGACAAGAATGAATTACTGGAGTGCACAAGAACTAATTAAACTGGTTTGCTTGTGCAGAGCTGTGTGCAACCCTATGCTACAACACGGCCAGACACTCACTCCCTGAACAACCAGTGGACCCACTGGCTTCTGCTGGAGGTTACAGCTTTGGACAGAGCCAACTGGGTTACCTGAATTCACCACCCAGTGCACATTCAACAATCTCTTCTACTGGCACAACTGTGGCAGGGTCAAACTGGTGGGCAAAAAATGAGCAGTAACATCTTTAATATGCAGAGTTAGTGGCTCTCAGGAGCTCTCTGTGGCTGCACTAACTGGAGGGCTCCAAGTGGGATTTGCTTTACGAGAACTTCAAGCTTTTACCAGACCGTCCAGGCTCTCACCTGGAAGAGGTTTAGGTTGGATATTAGGAAAAATGTTTTTACTGAGTGGCTAGGCATTGGAACAGGCTGCCCAGGGAGGTGGTGGAATCACTATCCTTGGAGATGTTCAAAAAACACGTGGATGTGGCACTTCAAGACACGGTTTAGGGGTCATGATAATGTTTAGCAGACAGTTAGGCTTGATAATCTTGAAGGTCATTCCCAACCTTAATGATTCTATGATTCTATGATTCACCTCCCCACCTATACTGCCCGTGAGGAGTACTGGAAACCTTTATACCTGCACCAAAGGTGAGTGAAGCAGAAAAGCCCTCTCAGCAAGCTTCCGTACAGGAGCACAGCAACGTCCAAGTGGTCAAACACACTACGTGATAAGAAACAGCATCAGTCACTGAATAATTTATGTGATAAACTATTTCTGGAGCATTCGATCAGCTCTACTGGCTCACATTATTTTTGCTGAATCAACAGCCCCCATTAGCATATGCTCTAGTGAAAACAAGCAGCACTGTGACAGGTTAGGAAAGACATTTACTAAATTAAATGCACGCCCCACTTGCTCCGCTGAGCCATAATGCAGTCGTACGTACATGGAAATCGAAGCAGCTAAATGTATACTCTTTCTGAAGTGGCTGTCTGAGCATACACAATCTGTCCCTTCAAGGTTTTTCCATTAACATACCCACGTGTAGAGCTATAAATCAAAATGAAACAGAGCAGGCCAGCAGAAGAGAAAGAAAATAGACTGCAGGCCGTGTTGCAAAAGGCAGTGATTAACTGTTATCAGTTAAAAGCAGTCACAGATAGAGTGATTCTGCATCTCAGCAGCCTTCAGCAAAGGGCTGGGTAAGTGGAAGGAGGGTGGAGAGTAACAAGGTGTTTAGCTGCTCTTGAAACCAGAAACCAACACGACAACAGCTTTTCATTTTAGAGATTAAAACCATTGCTAAATACACACTTCAATTGAGACTTTACTGTAAGCAGAGAAACAACAGTACTGACTTCTGTAGAGAAGTCAGAGGACCCAAAGCAAAGGAGGGGAATGCAGCCGTGAAGCACAGAAAGCGCCATGGCAAGAGGATGGTCTGCACAGCTGCCCTGGTACCTTGCTGAGGCCACTGAAAGAGCTGGTGTGGTGCAACAGGCTGCCCACAGCAATCACAGGAACAAAATTTACACAAGCCATCCCTCCACTTTGGAAAGTAGTACCTGGAATCTGCTGGGAAGGAAATTATCTGGGTTTTCCTACAAACATTCCCCAGGTACATCTCTCACTTCTAGAAAATGTGAAATCCTCCCTTGCCGCCACCTTTCTCCAAATGGCAACTGTGAGCCACTCTTCCTGTTGTAGAGTTGGCAGAATTTCAGAAAAAGAAAGAAAAACTACCATGAGGCAATGTTGTTGAAGAGATGATAATTTGATCAGCACTAGGATTATAAGACTTCTTTTGCTAGCAGAAGCACACACATGGTACCCGAGCCCCCATACTTGCACCAAACTCCGTGGAAACAGACTTAGGGGAACATCTTGGCAGATCTAGTAGCAAAAAATCACCACTTGTCTTCCCAAAGTTGCGTGGCTTTGGACAAGAGGAATCCCAGCAAACGCTGCGATCTTCAGTTCAAAATACTAATTCCCTTCATATTCAGTGTTAATAATACAGAAACTCCCAACTACCAGCTGCGTGCAGAAAGCAATCTCATTTTCTACCCTTGATCATGCTGAGATGCCAGGAGGGTTCACAAGAACGTCCTGGACCAGCAAATTATTTTAGTGTGGTGAATCAGTTCACCGGGCAGCAGAGAGTGAGCCAGCGTGCATGACGAGGCAGGAAAGCTGCCAGCTGCCCTTCAGCTGCCAGAGCAGCTCCTATCTGCACAAACACACTGGCACAACACCCACTCACTATCTGGCAAGAGCAGATTTTACACTGCTCAATACTGGTGTTAAATACAGGAACCATTTCAGAGCACAACAACAACAAAGTCACACGTAACAGGTTTAACCAAAGCTGCGTATTTTCCTGCTATGGAAACCAGTCACAAGAACCAAAAAGCTGCCCAAAGAAGAATTTTGTGTACTACTCTCTTCTAATCTGTCCCCTAAAACTGATGAACGGCGACAGTGACTAGTTATGGCCAGCCCAAAGCAGCAAACTAAGCTTTTCACATCTAAGCTCTGCTAATACATTATCAAGGGTCACACCATAGCCCAAAGATGTTTCACCTGCCACCTCCAAATGACCTCAGGGAACATGCAGCCTTGCTTCATCTTCACAAAATGGACTCCCCACATTTAGACAGACAAACCTTTAAGTTGTAAGGCCTTAAGACGGATTTTTTTTTCCAGAAGCAGGAATAATCCAGAAGTCCAAGCAAACAGGAGCTGGCAAGAGCTTTGTGGTCCACAACTGAAAGAGACACCACAACATCTAGAAAAAAAAAGCAGCTATGAAAATTTCAGTTTGTCCTCACCTACTAAGAGTAGAAAATACACTGACTGAAGCTGTAGCAAAAGGTGAGTTGAGATTCAGAAAATCTTTGGAAAACTGGAGACAGCTAAGCAGCACAATCATCTCTGGGAACTTACAGGTTAAAATCTGTTAAGAAGCCCTGCATCAAGTTTACCCTTCCTCAGAGCACTGAGGTCCACATCCAAACCTATTTTTCCATGAACCTAAAACCACTGGTGTTTCATGTTGAGCAACTCAAGAAACAAAGCACTTATTCTATACTACAAAAGTTTGGCTTTAGATATTTGCTACACTATACAAATGTCAGCAAACATTTTCTTGCTTCCTAAACATTTAAGTAAATTCTTTATTGTATCTGTAAGCTATGCTCTAACACCAGGTCCTCCGGCTGGTCCTGCCCTGTCATATCACATAATGGCCCTAAAATCACCACTCGAGACTCAAGAGAGGCTTTGCACACAGGCTAAAACCCAGTGTTGTCAACAGTCACACACTCAACAGGATCCTTCCCATAAACGGACTATGTTGGAGTAATATAAAAATCACACCTTGTCTGAAAAACACTTAGCAGACTGTAACTTATGCAAAAGCCACACATTTCATAGGTAGAGAAGCGCAGCCCTGCCTTGTGAGAGCAGAAACACACTGCAAAAGCTCAGCCATCAAGATGGAACAATAAGCAAATGGCTACCAGGGGCGTGAGGGCAGGTGGCGGGCCTGTGCGGGGCGGCGGGCCTGTGCGGGGCGGCAGTGGGCCTGCTCTGCTGGGCTGAGATGTGCAGCTCAGTCCAGCTGGTGGGGTACGAAGGCACAGGGTGCCTATAAGTGAAGTACTGCATTCTTTTGAGGTGGAATCCGAATTAATTTTTCAGCCGGAATTGCACTGGCATATGTTCTAAATGTGGGGGGTTTTGGTGCTTGTTTTGTTTGTTTTGTTCGTTTCTGTGTTGTTGGTTTTTTTTTATACAAGTTTTCAGTTTATTTTACAGTCTTCTTCATTAACACCTTAAAAATATATATATTTATATGGTTTAGAAAGAACCATCTCGATTCCTGTCCTGAAAAACACATCCTTCTGGCAGACAACTTGCATACTTCTGAGTAATTAGTGTGTGTTTAGAGAAAGACAGGACATGCTTGGGTTTTTTTGTTTGTGAGCCGACTCTTCATTAATTACCACATTTTCCAAAGAGCAAGAAACAACATTCTGCCTGTCTCAAACTCAACTGCAGTAAACCCCTGTGCACACAGCCACGCTGTAACATGCGCTACAGATGACTGGGACTTGTGCCTTCGTTCCCCTACACACTTCCTGTACATTTCCTTCCGGTGGTCCTGCATGGCTTGGCCCCAGGAGAGGTGGCTGCCCATGGACAAGCAGAGTGCCTACGAGCACTGCAGATTCAGACAGCCACAGTTTCATCCAACAAAGCCCCTCTGCTAGATTAAACATCTGCTAAGGGATCTGTCATTTCTCTGTGTCCAGAACAACAGATTTATTTTCCATCTATTTCAGTTTTCTGTTTTAATTGTAAAGCCTTTCAGGTTTTTGAAACACCTATACAACCTGATTTAAGAAACACCTAAAAGTCGGACCCCTTCAAGATCAAAGGCCTTCTAAAAGCCAATTTACCCAAAATCTCTAGTAACTTCTCAAAGCTGTATAGTCTTTTTTAAATTTCACCATCACAGTCTGCTAAAAGGAAAAAAAAAAAAAAAAAAAAGCATATTTGCTCAGAGTTCAGCCCCAGAGCAAGCACAGAGCAAGCAATGCAGCTGTCAAACTGCTTCCAGAGATCCCCAACTCCAATTTTTCTTAACTGTGTCAAAAAAACTTGAGCTCTCATTTCTAGCTCCCCAGCAACAGCAGCTCATCTGCCAGCACACCTTGGATGATGTTGTGTAACAACAAAAAACCTGTTTGGCCTAGGAAAGTCTGAAGGGGTTTAATAAGATATTGTGAAAGGAAAGCAAAAGAAAAGAGGATAAAGATCGGCTCAAGAGGAGTTTAAGAAACATGTCTCAAAATAATTTCTATCCTTCAAAAAGCTTCCTTCCATCTTATCTGGGAATAGCTCTTTCTATGCAGCCACGTGTATTTCAGATGCAAACTACTGTCATATCCAGTACAAAACTGTGACCTGTCCGAAGTGCCCAGGTCACCACACTCAACCTTTTCCAATTTGCAGCCTCAATTCTTAACAGCAGTATTAGCTCTTTGGCATATCCGACACAAGCCTATTCACAGCTGGCCAGCTTTTCTGAGTTATGTGGTGTGGATCCCTTGTAAATATGTTCAGAGACAGAAATCAGATTTTAAAAAGCTGCTCTTCATGACTTGCGCAGAGGAGTAAGTATTTGTAACGAACATATTGCAGCCCCAATGCATTACACATTATTATACAAATTATATAATTCACATGACGTGAATCCAGAATTGCTTTTAACAAATGTCTTTGTCACATGTATTAAGGACATTTAAGTGATTTCAAAAAGCTCAGATAATCCTGCTTACTCAAAATCTTTGCTGGCTAACTGAAGGGAAAGTTGTCCTAAAATTTAAAAATACAGGAGTAGAAGCAGTAACTAAGTAAAGGAAAATGGCAGCCCTGAAGTCCAGGAAAGTGCCAAATTACAAAATGACTCAAGTCTTCAAACTGGCAGTGCAGCAGTCACAGATTTAGTTTTGTCCAGCATCTAGTAATGTCATGCTATGGAAGGACTAAATCTTAAGACAGACAACCACATACACAGTGCTGGCTGCTACATGCCAGCAGCTACTCCAGATTTAGTGTTTAAGAAAGTCTGCGAGCCAGAATAATCCTATTTAGTTCCAAGAGATCAAACAGGATTTGTAAAAGGGTAACATATCCACAGATTAGTGAAATGTTCTCAGTTTACGTGTGGCCACTTTGCAATCATGTTCAGAAAACATCTTCATCTGTAGATATAAAGAAAGCTTTTGACTGTGTCCAAAAACATTAGAATTACATGGAAAATATACACTCATATATATTAATATATATGAAAAAAAATGGGAACGTTATTCATAAAGCACCAATCCCTCCTTACCTACCCCTTGTACAAATTTTTCCTCACTTATTGATACAGGAAGGTTCTACAGCCATACATACTATCAAGAAAGGGAACACATCAACAGAGCACAGCATCTCTTTCTTAGCAAAGAAGAGCCCATCAATAGTCTCTAATAATCAACTTCTCTAAACAAGGTTTTCTTCAGCAGAAAGTATTTAAAGATACCATCAAAATGCTAGCTGTTTAAGGCGACAATGTCCATGCTGATTTTATCTACAATTAATTCATAGTGAAGCTAAAATGATGCACTGATGCAAGTATTTTACAACCGAGCCCAGAGCTGTATGTCTTAACCATACCTGCACTTAGAGCAACTAACAGTTCTGAAGAGCTTCCCAGAGCTCGTTGTTGACAAGGTCCTTAACAATAGCTTATATATGAACCCTTCAAGTCTTTGCTCTTAATTCTTTGTGCTCTGCCACTACTATGAAAATAGCAGCATCGTTTAGCTCACAACAGAAAAGCCTCTGCCCAAGGCAATTATGAACAAACTGCTTCCAAAAGAAAGTGCCGTCCACTCAGATCACCGGGAAATACAGCTCAGCAGCCTCAACTTACTGTTTGCAGCATCAAACCACTGACATCACCTGAAGGGCAGGAAGGGACCTTCTGAAGGAGCTTTTTACCACACTCTATTCCAAAAGCAGAAAACCAGCCATCTGCCAGGGGAGATCCTGGGAAAATATTTTCTAAATGGTTACAGCAGACACAAACCTAATTATCGACCAGACAAGCACCATAAATAACATAAATGGATGCACAGATGTTACTTCTGTGATAAGAACAAGGGGTAGTCAGAGCTGAAGAAAACTCTGGATCTCGTTTAGACAATATTCAGACAACTCCTGCTATCCTTGAATATTCATTCCCCTGCCCCAGAATTTTTCTTACAATTGCGAATAAGTATATTTAAACTCAGACATGAATATCTTAATATTGATCAAACTTTATTGACAGCAGCATCCTATCCAACATGTCTATAGAGTAAGGGCAACCAAATCAATTCAGCTGGTCTGTCAACATAAAAATAAATATATTCTCTATGTACATCCCACTACCATGAGTAAACATGACTGCAAGAGTACTCAAGTTTAGCTGAAGATACAATTCCATAATGGAATAGTTCGACTCCGTGGATAGCAATGTATTTTAAGGGTGCTGTGCTCGGCTGGACTTCTCTTTCCTAAACTGAAGTATAAACAAGCTCATAGAAACTGGGCACCAGAACCCGCTACCTGTTACAGTGCTGCATTCTTCACGCTGGGCTCTGATGGACCCTATTCGAAACCTGCCCACATGGCATTCTGTTGCTGCTTGCTGGCTTGTTCCGTAAATTCTTGGAAAAGTTTCAGTACAGACCCGAAATTAATACTGTGACCCGGCACATCCTGTAACTGCAAACTTCATTGGGTGCTGAAATGAAGACCAATTTGTCTTCTTAACTTCAGAGAACAGCCAGCAACAAATTCCTGCATCCTCTACTGAAGATACTTATCTTTCTCTTCCCAAGTATGCTTTATTTGCACATTCTACATAAGAAAACTTACTTTCTCAGGGATTCTGATCCTTGTCTTACCTGAAACAAATAAATGTTTTGCTTTTATAGCAACACCTACATTTTTCGAATCTTTTACAAAGCTCACCAAGGACTATAACAAGCTTTACACATCTTCAGATGAATAGCCAGGTATTCTGCTTAAGACAGCTTTCACATCTTAGACTGAGTGCCTATAGTTCACTAGATTAAGTATCCTGCGTGGTTATTCTGGAAGCTGACCGCTTTCTCTCTACAATACTTTAGCTTGGGTTGGCTATCCTTCACTGTAAGTTTAAACAGGTCTGCAAGTATCAGCCCTCCTTAAAAACCACAGCCCTATGAAGACAACGTGCTGACGTGAAGGTTGCTCCCCTCTAAACTGATTTCCATTCATTGTCAAACGTAGACCACTGCAACATACACCTTAGGTGCATTAGACCATTTATGCAAAGCTGGACTGTTACAGAACTTAAATACTTTCCTGAAACCGTAATTTGAAAGTTTAGCTTTCATCAGTTTAACTCTTTTTAAAATACATGAGGGTGCTACAGGATTAAATATCTTTACTGTAGGTACTGCAAGAATTTGATCTGTATCCTATGTTCTCCCATTAGGTTGATCTAAATGTAGTCAGTCCCAATATAAGAACTTGTCCTGATCATTTTCAGAAGACTGGTGTAAGAATCCAAATATATTTGGAGCAAAATTTGCAGTTCTATGAAGCCACAAGGTTTTTACATTTTGACTAAGACGGCCTATGTTCAATAAAGCACTGGTATAAGCTCCAAGAAGAAATAAGGAATGCCATCTACATCCCAAGGCAATTCACAGCTGTTGAGAAGAGTAACAGACAAACATTTTTAGTCAGCAAGCTAACGCTCCACTATTTCTGCCCTTGTCATGTAAGCCTCTTGTTTCATCATCAGTTATGAAGCTGTAAACGATCACCAGTGCTTCTCAAAATGACAGTAGATATTTTGCACTTTTTTTCCAAAGGATGAATATTCTCACTTCCTTTACTAATCACCAGAAAAACCTGTATGTACCTAAGAGAAACAACACAGAAAATTCAATCCAAAAGACAAATTACTGATCTGACATATATAATGTAGCAAGGTGGGTACTGAAAAGGGGTAACAGCTCAAGTTGTGCTAACATTAATATAATGTGAGGTAACCTCTATGAAAAATGTGGAAGATCTATCTTTATTTAAAGATACATTTCAGAGTATAAATTAACAGCTTCCCTTAAAGCAACACAGATTTACTTGCTTGCAAGAAAGGGGAAACCCCCTAACATTATCAGGTGTGAAGGGGGAAATGTGCAAGTTGCCCAGGGTCAATTTGAAACTGCACAACCGTGATTTGGGCATTTGAGATTTTTCCAGTTACTTTTGAGAGAGTGTTAGTTAATACTTCCACTGTTTTATAAGATTTTATTTATCTTTAATTTACAATAAATAAAGAACACAACATGGATATGATTCCATGATAACATTAACTATATGAATGCTATTGCTTTCCAGAAAATTTCAACATAACTCAGAGACACTAAGTTACATTCATTGGTAAACTGGCGCTACCACCTCACATTTCTTCAAGACTAAGTCTTAATGGAAGAAAAACCCAGACCACAACAAAAACACTTTCTGAAGTTAAGTTTTCACTTCAATAACTGATTTCTTTCAAATATCAGTCTGGAACTAAGATTTTAAAAGCGTAAAAATACCCTTTAAAAACAACCATCAAAAATCTCAAGAAATCAAAAGTCTTGTAAAGATTTTTTATTAAAAAGGTTTTGTGTCAGAGAACCATTTCAGCATAGATCTACTTAATTTTATGTTATTTTCTCAACTACTTAGCTTGTATCATTCCTTCAGAATGCTCAGGAGTTTTAAAACAATAAAAGATACAAGCTAGTAATCAATAACAGTCTGCAGCTTTCCTGCAAGTCTTTCTTGTCCAGACAAGTATTAAAAAAGCCCAGCTGAAGTGAAAGGGCATCAGGAGGCAAGAGTAGCTATTAGTCACATTGCTCTCCAAGAAGCACGTCCAAGTCAAGCCACAGGCAAGTTTCTGAATGTCAGAATAGCCTACCTAAGTTTCACAAGTGCATGACATTACATCCCTAGCAGCAAAAATTAAAAGAACATTTATCAGAAATAAATCTCAATCATTCCCATGTAACAATCTCTACACATCCGACAACACCCAGATAGCTTAATTAGCAGTCTAATGCTGTTAAACAAAGGCAGTCGACTAGAACAGGCTGACACCGAGGACCCCTGTGCCTACCGGCTGAGAAATAAACACCCATGACTTCATAAGAAAGTCACCATCTCAGTTTAACACATTCCCCAGGCTGCGGCTTCACAACAGAGCTGAGTTAAAACTTGCTGCAATGTACAGAATCTGACCTGCTCCATCCACCTCTGCTTGCCCTTGCACCACCTCAAGGCACACTTGACTTTTCAATGCACCAGTTCAGGCCACACCACCACTATAACAACTATTCACCTCTTCCTGCATGGTCAGGGTAAGTTTTCAAAAGAAAGCCAAGTCAATATTTACCTCTGCCAAAGAGATCACCCTTCCCTGATGTCCCCCAAGTCATGATCACACCAACTTACTGAGCTGGCTCAGATGGCCAGCAAGGTGATTCTGTAAGCATGGCTGGCAGAAAACACAAAAACTCAGCAGAAAAATTTCCCAACAGTTTAGCAAGTTGACTCACTGAGCTGGACTAGTTATTGCCAAACCTGCTGCTAGGAAGAGCAAAGGACTGTATGAGCAGCTGCTCCTTTCAGGTATGGATTCGGCTCCTCAATCCATCAGGTGTGCTGCAACATGAAATCCCTGCCAAGCTGCACGGCTAGGATGGAGAAAAGCTGCTGGTGGAAAAATGCTACCAGGTACTAGAAAGAAAACTCCACGTCAACAACTGGAAACCAGGACACAGTTGAAGGATATGCTTGAAACAAAACCACATACCCAGGAACAGCTTTCAGTGACCGTTTCAAGAGAATTTATCCTACATTACTCTGCTTACATTATTCTATCCTACATTCTGCCAGTAGTCAGAAAATCCAATACTCAGCTTAATATCATCTCTTCAAAGAGATTTTTCTGTTTTCAGAGTTGTTCAAAACATGCCCTTTCTGGAAGAAATATTTTGACCAGTCAGTACAAGAGTAAACACTGTTCAATCCACATTCTCTTTCCTTTGGTTTAATGCTTTTGAGCACAATGAAACAATTCCAAGTAATTCCCTCATACTTGGAGGCTGGGAAAAGGGATAGCAAAAACAGTTTTCAAGTTAAGTAACACTATACATTAGAGTCACAATTAAAAAAATACTGTGGATAAGGCTAAGTTCATTCAAGTGACTTTAATTACAAGATGATTGTTAAACCAATTTAAGCTGAGAAAACACTTTCTAAAATTCCACGTTTAAATAAGACTTTAAAAGAGCAATTTACAAAAGAAGACAGTGTAAAAAATTACTTCTTTTCATCTTTTAATCCACAAAAAGCCTCATTTTGGGGAGCTAAAGTGGACCACTTAGTAAAGGCTTAGTCAGCACCAAACCTGTGAAAGTGATTAAAGACATTTTCACTCTTAGGAGTGTAATAAAAATAGCTAACACTTTAATTAAACTGAACATAAAAGCAAACAGCTCACCAGCGAAATGGCGGTGTGTTTCCATACACCAAATGTATTGTTTAAGAGGTATCTGAGAGGCTGTTTTGTGAAAGTACAGCATGTTACAACCATATAGAACGAGTCTCATTCTGAACAGCTCGCTTCTTCCTGAGACGGTTACAAATGGAAAGCAGGTAAACTCATGTAAGGAACCAATCTCCTGGCAGAGGTCTAAACTAAGAGGATTACAGGGTCAAAATTCCAGTAGATGGAGAACGGTTTTATCTGCACATTAAAAAGGCACAGGAACTCTCAGATAACAATTTAATTATAGCGAAGGGAAAAAAAAAAAAAAAAAAAGAACAGTTTTCTCAGGCACTCTGACTGCCAAGTTGAAATTTTTCACTTTGTTCTCATACTTGCAAATGTCTCCACTGCAGTCAGCTGCTCAGCAGAATATATTAACACATGCAGAGCTCCATCCTACTGCAGCTAGAATGCTTCCTGTACCTTCCAGGCAGGAGAAATGGAGGTAGAGTATTTTGACAAACTCCCAGCCTAATTAAAGATGACAAAAGCAAGATGTCCAGGTTGAAAGCTCAAAGAACCAGGGAATGTCACAAGAGCAAAATGCTCGCTATGAGGCACTTGAATGTCTCTACTGTTTTAAAAAAAAAGAAGAATTCAGCTGGGCAGGAGAGAGATTGGTGACAGTCCTTCTTAGGTAACTGTCAGCTACTTTATTTCATCTTAAGTAACACAAATCCACATAATAAACTTTTCACAGCATCAGTCAATGGTTTAGTTTAGAGGCATTAAGCTAGTCCTGTTTTCTTTCTGTTACCTTTTTCAAGTCACATCCAAACTCTAGAACTGTGGGAAAAGTCAGTTAAAAAAGCAACACAGGTAACATCTGAGTGTTCTCTCACCAATGAGAGAAACTACAGATGAGATATTCCATCTTGGAAAGAAAGTGTAGAAATATTCAGGTATTTCTCCTGGCCTTTCCCCACTTTACAATTTTGCACAATCAAATAAGACTTTTAGAAATAGCATAAACCCAGCGATGCTTCTCTTCAGAACATTCTCCTCCAGTAACTTCCCAGATAAACACACCTGTTTATAAAACCAAACAGGAACAACAGGAAATAGCACGATAAGGATTATAAGAGATTATGAGACATTATTATTAGGATATATTTATGCATTGTGGTTCATTTCACCTTTTAGAGGAGACTTTCATCTGGTAGAAATTTCTTAGTTTTAAGCAAATGCTTTTACTCCAACATTTTCATCACTAGCACGTGCCAGTTAATATTATCATTATTCATCCTCAGGCACGATGCAGATTTTCCTTCTGGGCTTCAATGTATGGAAAATTCATGTCTTGTGTGATCAGTTAACTATTCTAACTACAGAAACTTTACAGTTTACTCAAACATGGTAAGAAATATTTTCAGTCATCAAATATACCAACATAGTAATGTACTGTCCATAGTCAAAAGGAAACAAGGAAAAAAACCCCATAGAACTGTACTGTACCATTCATACGTTCTGTCAACGCTTCCATACAAATGATAAGCTAAATAGCCATACCCTTGTCAGGCAAACCTCATTTAAGCATTCTATAGGAATCAGAATGGCTTCTCCTAATGAACTCAGTAAAAAAATCACTGATTAATTCACTTATAATAATTCACTTATAATAATAACCAGTTACTACAGTTCTCAAATCTGAAATGTACTGTGCAAGATAAAAAAGAGCACTGTGATGACACCTGGTGCAACAGTTGCTGTAATAAGAGAAAAAACTTAAAAAGTAAAAGGAAGTCAAGAAACTTTATTCATACCAAGAGCGCAGATTTCAATGGAATTTTCCTTTATCAAAATAACCCCATTATGGTTACTTACATCTTTGCTGTAAGGGAACTGTACAATATATATATAAATATATATATAAAAAAA
>VWZK01009567.1:0-41383 GCA_013396935.1 Baryphthengus martii
AAGCTGTAATGTTTATATTAGTTTACCTCTGTCTTCAAGATATGTTATTTGTACTGACGAGATAATAGTTTTACTGACGAAGTCTAATCCTGCTGATTCTGGCCTCTTTATATACTTGCTGTGGATGTTCTAACAGCTAACTAGATTCTGGTTTTTTAAACATTCCTGTAGTCAATCACAAAGTATGATGATAATGTTCTTTGAGAAACAGGTGTGGACTGTCACTTACAAACCTGAATCCATAATTAAGGGGTGTGTGAACTTCAGATGCCATCAAAACTATCATTTTAGTAATCCAAGGGATGATGTACTTGGTGCTTGCTAAATACAATAAGCAGCATGGAAGAGTTCTTGGGGCTTTTTTTAGATAGAACTCCTATGAATGTGATAATTCATTGTATTACCAGATAATATTATAAATTTTAATGGTACTTTAGTCTCTTGGAATGCGTGTGTCAGATACACATAGGAGGCAGGGAGCCTATCTAAGACTATGAAGCTACGTCCTTTAGGTCTGAACATTTTGCACGTGAATGCAAGCATTTGACAACGGAGCTCTTCTACGCTACATTGAAAACATAGTTTCTCCATTAAATTGAATTGAGTTGAGTGAAGCAGAACAAAAGAATTAAACTCTCCTCTGAAATAGCTAGTGCACTCTCTCTAATGTCCTTTTTCTCACATACGCTCTTAGTTTCATGTCCAAATAACATAGTTCAGTGAAGGATATACTCATGGGGTAGAAATCTCCATGAGAACACAAAATAGATATCTGAGCAGTGCAATAATACTAAGTTTGAAATAATATTGGTAAAAGAATCTTGCTTTTTGGAATACTCAAAGCTGTTTCTAAATACTTTTGAGAAGAGGCTTCAAATTCACTTATGTTTCTCTGTCTTCTACATGAAAGTGGTGCACTTGAGAAAACTGGGAGCATTTTTCCTTGTGCTACAGTTTCTGTATGTGAGCAGAAGCTGATGAGTCCCTTTCTGTGTGTTAGTAGTCACTTACTGTTAAAACTCATACTATTTTAGCAACACAATTGGTATGAAAGATATCAGGAAAATTATGTAATTTTATACTACTTCTGGTTGTTAGCATATGAACGTGAGTAAACAGTATGTGCAAATGCCTCTGAAGCAATGGTAACACTTGTATTGTAATATGTTTAAAATAAGGTGGAAAAATCCATCATTTTTCTTATCTTCTAGGAAGAAGAGTTGAGAAAAAGTGGCGAGGCGAAGTACTTCCACTTAAATGATGACCTGCACGTTCTAATTGAAGTATTTGCTCCACCAGCAGAAGCGTATGCCAGAATGGGACACGCACTGGAAGAAATCAAGAAGTTTCTCATTCCTGTTAGTATTTTATTTTTTTATAAGAATTCTGGTAGTCTCAAGTGAGATATTGTCTCAAAGTTTTGCTGTACAATATCAGTCAGATTGTCTTGTGCAGCTTCCTTTACCTGTGAAATACTTTTCATTTTGATACAGGCAAGCTATTGGTTGAATGCGTAAGTGTCTACATACAGTTTCTTCTCATGATATGACCTGTAGTAAAACAGCAACTTATTCTTGATTAACTGGTCATATGCAAAGTATTTAAGTTTACAAATAATTGTAAAAAATCTGTAAAATACTGAAAAACTTGCTTAAGCTAGAGCTTTTCTGTGTTCTTGGTTCACCTGAAGCATCAGCATAGGGTTCTGCTTCACTAAGAATAAATAAGATTGGAGTTGTAGGATTGCTCCTACTCAGAATTCTGGTTTAGTGTTCAGTGCTGAGAATCACTTACCTTTCATCTTTATTTAAAAAAAAAATAAATCTAGTGATACATTGGTTATACTTGCCTTCTGATGTATGCTTCAACTTGTGATGTATGGATATATAAAATGAGATGTGATTTCCAGTATGTTTATGCTTCAGATATAGGATTTTTATAAACAATGGTGTTGCAGGGATTCCAGTATCTTTCTACAGAATATTCCTGTATTTCCTTCTCTTATAAGGACCAATTTTGTTTTGTGCTACTAACCTGCTTGGAACAGTCCCAGTGCTAAGAAGCTGGGGCATTTGAGGTGGTGCTACTGTGTGAGAGTTTCCTAATTGTATTAAGCTCTTTAATAAATGTTCTTCTATTCTTATTGGTTATCAAATAAATGAATGTAGAAAGTAAGGTATCACCCAGTGCATTGACTTCTGTCTATTTTTATTGCTGAAAATGTTATTCAAGTGTTAGTCCTGATGCGTGTCAGATCTTGGAAACGTGGGAGATGTAGGTGAGACACACTTCAGTAAAGTTTCATCTGAGACAGCAGCACATGTTTGAGTGTAGTCAGTGTTGCTGTTTTCAGGACCAATTGAGGATGCCTGTTGTATGACTGCTACAGGCAGCTACAGGCTGGGAATGGTCCTGACAGCTGCGCTCCATGGTGAAGCGGTTGGTGCTGATGACCTGACAGTGCTACTGTACGTATTTTGGGGATTTTAGTTTGTACTAAACTTAGTCTAGATCCATGAAACTTAAGTCGTTAAGTGACTGGAGTGGATTGTGTGCTCCTTGAGTGTTTCTTTTGGCATGTTTTTTGTCTGAATGAAAGCTAGTTCATACACCCCATGCAACTCTGACATGAATGAAAGCATGATAAGTAACAGTCAGAGATTTATTAAGGAATACATCTTGATGTGAAAGAATACACTAATACAGATGCACCTTAAGACAGTTAAACTAAATAAATGTCCTGAGCATCATGTTGTCATGTTATAAAGAAGCAAGTACCACAACATAAACTTATCTGTAGATTCTAAATGGCTTTTGTCTTGATGTATATGAAGAGGTAAAGTATACTATGTAAACATCATAATTGGTTAAGTAGGGCATACTCAACAGAATGTTTGTAGGAATGCTGGGATGTCATAGTGTCAAAGGTTACTGTATTTGTGGTCTATGATTTCATTGTGTGAAAAGATAAGGGAAAATTAAATTCTTGACTATTCTTGAGCGAGCGGCTGCTTTCTTTTTAAATGGAAAAATGCTCAATTTGATAAGTGATTTTTTGCATGCACTGGAAGCAAGGACATAACTAATCCCTGTACCCCCTTCATCAGAGATCTTTTTCTTCATTGAGGTTGATTCACCTAATGTCATAATAAGTGAAGTCAGCTTATCATAACATAGCCATTGCTCTACTGCTATTAAGCCAGTGGAATTACAGACTGATAATGAACAATCCCTTCATTGGTTGTGCACTTTTCATCTCAATTTTTGATCATTGCGTCTTTATTGTATTGAGCTGAACTGATGCTACATAATCTTTTCTGAACTATGGGATCAAGCCAACACTGTCTTAATTTCCCTTTGGCTTTTCAAATGTAATCTTATCAGAATCATTCTAAATGCCTTAAGCTCTTCTGCCTGCCCCTTGCCCCTCCCCTCCTCCGCTTGCAGCAGCCACTCCAGGAAACAAGAAGCTTTTTTCCTCTCGAACTACCATTTGATTAACTGCTGCCAAATGCAACTTGATTTTAATTTTTCTATGAGGTCTGTTGTGGCTTTTCTAGCAAATTACCAGTTTTATTTCAAGAAAGAAGGCCTGCTATCAGTATATATGAAGATCTTAATTTGTATTCTTCTTACATTGTTGGAAGGCTTAGTTGCTTACAACTTTTGATGCTGAACCTAACCTATGAAGGTGATTCAGTTTGCGGATCAGTCCTGAATATACAATCATTATTGGTGCTAGAATGTAGGATGTGAAATAGCCTTGTCATAGCTGACTATAAAAAAATGCCTTGGCCTCTCTTAGATCTTTTCAGATCCAGGAATAAGCAGCTTTGCATTGAAGTTCAGCCTCAAGCAGCTGCAGTAGTGTTCTTCCCTTTAAACTTTTGGTGTAACACAAAATCAAGACAAAACCTTGACTTGAGTTTAACTAACTGTGCTTATTGTGTTGCCTTGACTCTTACCTGTCTTTTGCAGGTAGAATTGTGACTTCTGTATGTTCTTTTGTCCTTCTTTGTATTAGTCAATCCCTTTGTTCTGGTCAGACTCCCTGGGCAGCAGTCCATTCAAATGTTAGATTGGGGGGTGTTGTACTTACTATTAATTTATCCCACTATTACTTCTGTCAGTTAAACAAAAAGCCAGGTGCTTTCACCCTTACCTCCTCCCAGGTCCTGTTTTATACCATGATTTCTGTGGTTCTGGTGAATAGGACTTTATTTGCTCAATTTTTGAGTAGTGGTAGGCATTCTTCTTTTGCTAGCTACAGCATTAATTATGCTTTGCTGGAAGCTAGGGGAAGCAGGACATTTTAAGGATAACTGAGATCTTTTAAGTTCATAGATGTTTTAATCATTCAACACGGAGTTACATTTCAGTGAGTTCTCTAATGGAAAGCTGCCTGACACTGTTTTGGTACTTGCCTAGTGTATAAATGTAATAAATCAGATTTTCAGTGAGAGATGCAGAAGCTTTGTAAAAATAGATTATATTTAGACAAATCTACCTTCTTGAAATTGGAAGATTTGCAGAAGAGCTGTTATATCAGAAGTAGCACTATCAAAGCATTAATGTATTAGAGTGAATGTAAATACAGAGTATTTTTTCTGATTCACCTTTAGAGATGCATTTGGCTCAATCTAAGTGGAAGAAAAATGACAGAATATGTCCAACTCGAGCTCATTACTGTATCTACTTTATTCCCATGTGATATGCTAGTTTTGGAGGTTGTCTCAAGGTCTCGGGAAAGGCTCTTATGTATTTGAAGTACCACAGTAATTCCACGTAAATAACTTCAACTTTTGTTTTGACAGACCTTGAGAGAGGTTTTGTGCAGAATAAGAAAAGAAACAAACCTTCAAATTGTTTATCCTTGAATGTTCTAGGACTGAATTTTTTTTAAGTCTTAGATAATAGTGCATGTCTGTATTGAATGAACTTCATCATTCTTTAACTCCTGATTTTAAGTGTATGTGTGTAATCTATTCTGTAGTTGTCAGGCGCTGTTCTCTACAGTGTGTTGCTTTACAACACCACACAATGCAGTTTTTCCCGGTCTTAACACACTATCATTCTCCAACTCTATCTACAAACCAGATCTCAGGTCAGAAATGGGATCTTGATTTTTTGTTGTTTCACCCCATCTACAGCGTTTAAACATTGGCATTTTAGTTGGTAAAGCTACATGGGGGCAATATGAAGTGGGAAAGAAACATATCTTGGAAAAAGTTGCAGTTAATATGTAGAATTCACTTAAATCTTTTTCTGAATGTCTAATATTTGGCATATTAAGCTTCAGTGGAATGTTCACCTTTTAAAGGGGAAGCTTTCTGAAGCAGTATTTACTGATACTACTGTGGTGGTTGAGCAGTTTAGATTTTTTTTCTCATTCTGCCCCCTGTTTTAGGACTACAATGATGAAATCAGACAGGCACAGCTTCAAGAGTTAACATATTTGAATGGTGGTTCAGAAAGTGCGGAAGTTCCAGTAGTTCGTGGAAAACCGTCTATTCGAGCCAGAGGAGTGCCAGTTCCTGCTTTGTCCAGGTAAGTATCTCAGCTGCAGTGGAATTTAATTGGAATGTGCATATTTTAGTCTTCTCACTTCAAACATCCCCAGAACTACCCCAGAGTGCAATAGTGAAATATGCAAAGCATGCTCATAATGAGCAGAAGATAAAGGAAACAAATCTTGATTTTTTTTGAAGATAGTCTAGTGACCTTAGACTGAATTAAACACGGTGCTGAGATTTGTCTTAATGAACTTAAAAGGTACCAAAGTTAAACAGTATATATAAGGATGTTCAATCTTGCTGTGAGCAGCACTGTAAGACTTGTGTTACTTAACTTCTAGCTTCCAGTTGCTCCTTAGGTGCGTGTAGGATCTGCATGTTGGTCCTATGGATTTCATGTCTTTGAAAAACTGATAACTCTTGCCTTGACTGACATGAATTTCAGATCCATTCCTCTAACATGGAATACACATACTCCTTTTAATGTATTATGAAGCTTTTATTATAATCATGATAAAATATTATGGAAGTGTTTTGGGGGTAGAACGATTGTGCTTTTTTAATGAAATCAATCGTAGAATGGTTTGGGTTGGAAGGGGCCTTAAAGAGGTTGGAAGGGACCTTAAAGATCATCTAATTTCAATGCCCCTGCCATGGGCAGGGACACCTGCTAGACCAGGTTGCGCAAGGCCCTATCCAACCTGGTTTTGAACACATCTAGTGATGGAGCATCCACAACTTCTCCGGACGGCCTCTTCCAGTGCCTCACCACCCTCAGTGAAGAATTTCTTCCTAATCTAAATCTATCCTTCTCCAGTTGGAAGCCCATTACCCCTTGTCCTATCAGTACGAGCCCTTGTAAAAAGTCCCTCCCCAGCTTTCTTGTAGGCCCTGTTCATACACTGGAAGGCTGCTGTAAGGTCTTCCCAGAGCCTTCTCTTCTCCAGGCTAAACAGTCACAACTCTTAGCTTGTCCTTGTAGAAGAGGTGTTCCAGTCTGGAAACAGTGGCTTCTGTTTGTTTTAAGAATAAGCAAGTCTACAGCTTCTCTTGCTTTATTTTTCTTTGACACAGGAGGTGTTTTATTTTCACTCTAGAATCCTCTGTCTTCCTTGCAGTACTGAGTTGACAGCTTCCCTCCTTTGAGTCTGGAAGTGTGAAAACAAACTGAAGTGCTTAACTGTTTGTTACAGTGCAGAGATTGTTGCTGCAGGAACTAAATGTAACAGTTTTCTACAGTGAGCTATTCTCCTTCAGTGAACTATTTTCTTTCAGTTGTGGCTGTGGTGCTTCGTCGTAAAAGCTTGAAACTTACATTTCAGCTTTTAAAATAATGTCAAAATATTCTGAAGGGTTTTAACTCGGCTTAAACATGATAGAAGAAAAAGCACTGAGGAATTATTCCATTTATACAGATCTGTTCAGTTACATGCATCCTGTAATAAGGATTGCTGATGCGATGCAGAATGAGTCTTAATTTAGAGATTTTACACTTATCATTGGTTGTATCCTGTTTAGAGAAAAGAAATTATATTACATTTTTGTTTATATTCTTAAGTAATATTGTGTAATATATCTATTGCACTTTTCTTGATTTAATGTCATTCACAGTAGTGGTAACTATATTCCAAGATTCAGTTTAGCACTTAGCCTTAAACTGCTTGCAAATTAGATCTCATTTAATTTGGGAGATTTTTTGCTAATTTTTCTTCAGTTCTTAAATATCTGGTTTTAAATTTCCCATGGATGCCTGTAACAGCTCTGCTACAGATGCTCAGAGACTATAGACTCAGTTCTATTTCATGTTTTCCATCTTTTATATGTCATTAAGCTAGTGTTTGAGACACAGAAGTTCTTATTTAGTCTAATCTTATCACTAAACTTTCATACCTAATTTCCACTGCTAGTATCTAGCACATACATAATGAGCTTTTCATAGTACTGAATTTCTAACATCCCTAGTTTCATCCTCTGGATTTTGGTACATTATTTTCTTCAAGCCTGCATTTTGTGTAAGACATACATGCTGTTAAGCAGCTCATGAAATCCTTTGTAGTTCATCCTATTGGACTACAACTATAGAATTGTCTTCAGGGTAACTTTAAATGTTTTTAGCATTTAACTTGGAAATCACAGCTAAAAATTGTATTTATCTCCAATTTTAGATGTTCGTATTCTAAAGAAAACTGAAAAATGGTTGGCGTGTTACTTTAAGGCTTGTCTTAAACTCTTGGACTTTCTCCTCTAGATTAAGTGCTCTGTTAGCATAAGAAATACCTTAAGTGAAATTTAATATTGTTGCTACTGAGATACTACAACCATTGAGTTAAAGATCTTAAACTCAATTGTAATGCTCTGATTTTTCAGTGCAAGTTGATTTCAGTGAGTAATGCTTCTGTTGAAGGAAGGCTTTGGAGGTTTTATCTTGGTGTTAAATAAAACCATTTTAATAGCACGCATCCCTGAGATATCCAGGAGAGGCTGAAGCAAATCTTGAGGAGACTTGTAAAACGAAGTCAAACCTTGATTCTAACCTCTCTTTATAACTCATAGAATATTTTTAAAATACCAGCCTTGATACTTGAAACATCCTCTTGAGGATGCAGCAACTGAATGTTTAATTTCCCAATTTTGAAGCTTTTATTATTCCTGAATAGTTTCTCTTAAAAGAACCAAAGCACTAATTTATACTTTTTTACTCATCGCATGTGTTGAAACTGGAGATAATGCATCTTATCAAGTGCCTTCTTTTAAGAAGACTTGTTATGTTTAGCTCCATACCAAAATTTTAGTTTGTAGAAAACAATACCTTTGTGCTTGCATACAAAATTCTAGCTTGTGCACAGGTATTCCCGGATATGGTAAGTAATTTCGTAATGGTTGTGACTTGGCAATTTTTTAAGTCTTGCTATTTCTGGCTTGTTCCAGATTTTATTGATTGAATTTTTTTGACTCTAGAGTGAAGTAACATTTTTGGGAATGAGTGAATGGAATTTACTGCAGAAGGGTTACGTGTGTTTTGAGCTTTTCATTTAGGAATGTTTTTCTTTTCATCATTGCTCTTAAGCATATAGCTGCTGCTTTCTACTCCCTTGTCCCTTCCTTCAGATGTGATTATTTTTCTGTAATATTTATGCTGAGCACTGAGCCTCTTTAGGTTGTAACTGTCTCTACTGTGCAACAAGAGAAGGGACATGAGAATCTTTCCCTAGTGAAAGTCTGGTTTTTGCTGTTTTACAATTCAGGATTTAGGACAAAAGCAGGTATTATGTTCAATGTGTTTTGCTTCTTTAGCCTTGTGATACATATCCCATAATAATGTGAAATAAAGCTTGCATGAAAGTGTTAACAATGACTCTCATTTAAAAATCAAATTAAATAATGAAAAGGCAGGAATCTTAGTTGTGTGAATGGTATGTGCATGTCAGTGTTCAATACTTTGCTGCTGACATGTTAAAATAACAGATCTGTTATCTTTCGTATGTCTAATAAAACCTGAACAGAAATATTTACTGTTTGAGAAACACTGAGTGTAGTTGAAAATACTGAGTAACACCATTAGCCCAAATATATTTGTAGTCTCAATACTGTAAAAGCTGTTCTTATGGGCACTGGGGTAAAAAGATTCAAAGCAAACATGAAGTAAGAAAATATATCAGTATCTGGCAACAAAATTTGTTAGATCCATTTATTGCACTGTTTAAATCCTTACAGTCTCAATACTATAAAAGATGTTCTTGGGGGCACTGAGGTAAAGCAAGCATTCAGAAGACTTCTGAAAGGGAACAAGCACAGTTGTGAGGAGGGAAAATAAAGGCAAAAAGACCCTTGTATTTGAGAATATAAGCAGGTAGTCAAGGTTGACATGGACTGACAAATGCGTTTTGATAATGTACAGCTTTCAAGATTTGTGGCTAATGCTTTTGTGGCCTATAGAAGTAGAAACAAAGATCTTTTTGTTCTGTAACAAAGAAATAGTGGAAGGATTGAAGAGGGCTAATGGACAAGGAAATGTATTGGGAGACTGATGAAATTTCAGATTCAGAAACATTCTAATGGAAGGTTAATATAGCAGTTTTCTTTATCAAAAAGAAAAGTAATTTTCAGTAGTTGTGCTGCTTGTAGTGAAACCATGAACTGTATAGTTGAACCAAAGTTGTAAATAAAGACTGTTTTTTCATAGTTATCTTAACAAATGTGCCATAATTTTAACTAAAATAAGGGGGAATTTGGTATCTATTAACTGACGCTCTGGGAAGTTTCAAAATCTGCTTTCCTCTAGAATGTCACTCCTACCTTCAAAAAATGATGGGAAGGACTGGTCTGCCCTCACCTCAATCCCTAACAAGGTGATGCAGCAAATAATTCTGGAAACCATTTCTAGGCACATAAACAAGGTCATCAAGAATAGTAGACAAGGATTCACAAAGGGGAAGTTATGCTTGATCAACATGATAGCATTCTATGATGAAGTGACTGGCCTAATTAGGTAAGGGAGAGCAGTAGATATTGTCTACTATAATTTTGGGAAGGCTGTTTCCTATAACATCTTCACAGATAAACTGCTGAAGTATAGGCTGGATGATGAAACAAGTGAATTGAAATTTGATTGAAGGGCTAGGCCTGGGAAGGTAGTGATCAATGGTTCAAAGTCCACATGGAGGCCAGTAACAAGCAGTGTACCCCAGGGGTCAGTACTGGATCTTGTCCTGTTTGACTTCATTAATGATCTGGATGATGGCGCAGAGTGTACCCTGAGCACATTTGCTGTTGACGCTGGAGTAGGAGTAGTGAATGATATGTGGAAGTACCTCAATAGGCTGGAGAAATGACCTCGCAGGAATACTGCATATCCCCTTGTCGAGCTTCGCAAAGTCCTGCACCTGGAGAAGATCAGTCCTGTGTACCACCCAACTGGAATACAGCTTAACAGAGAAGGCCCTGGGTCGATACACTTAAACATGAGCCAGCAATGTGCCCTTTGCTGCTAAGAAGGCTCATGCTATCAGGAGCTGTATTGGTGTTGCTTGCAAGCCAAGGAAGATGATCCTTCCCCTTTATTCAGTGTTGGTGAGGCCCCACCTGGAGTGCTGTGTCCACTTCTGGGCTGCCAGGTACAAGAGGGACATGGGCATACTGCACAGTTTGCCCAAGAGCCACAAAGATCATAATCTGTGCTGTGAGGAAAGGCTGAAACACCTGGAACTGTTCAGCTGAGAGAACAGAAGGCTCTTTTCAGTGATGCCCAGTGACAGGTCAAGAGGCACTGGGCACAAACTGAAGCACAGGAGACTCCCCCTGAATATCCAGAAACACCTTTGTTTAATGTGAGGGTAACTGAGCACTGGCACATGTTGCCAAGGGAGATTGTGGAGTCTTCCTGCTTAGAAACATTCAAATGCCATCTGGATGTGGTCTTGGGCAATCAGCTCAAGGTGGCCTTGCTTGAGCAGGGAAGTTCAACCAGATGACCTCTAGAAGTCCCTTCCAACCTCAGCCATGTTGTCTGATTGCATTTGGTAGGAGCAGTTCTCGTGTCTCAGATGTTCAGGCAGTCTGGTTTAATGTTCTGTCTCTCCCAGATGATGCCCCCTGATTCTTTGAGAACAGCTGACAAGTAATTCCTTATGTACCTTCTCCATTCCCTCGATATTTCAATTGGGTTCCATCATATGAGCCTCAGCTGCTGTTTGTAGTATCAAGTTCTGTAATATACTCATAGACCCTTCTATACTGTTGGTCATCTTTGATGTAGTTTCTGATGCACTTCCCGTTCTTTTGTGTTCTTTCCAAATTAGGATACAGGACTATAAATACATGCAGTTGGGTAACAAATTTTCTGTATTCTCTTATATTATCTAAAACTTGATTTTATTTAATTTTTTTATTGTCCTGACCACTGGACCAATCCTAATTATAAATATTTTATGGGTAGTGTTAGCTGAGAATCTATTACTTTGGTGTAATGTTAGAATATATCAATTTGTGTGTATATACATTAAGTCTGAAATGTTGTCTTCTAGAACTTGCTGCTTTGTAATTTTTCTATTTTTTGTAGTTTCCTTTCCTTAACATTCAGATTGGGATTCTGCTACATATTAAAGAGACATCTGAACTGGTTTACTTTATAGAAAGATAGTGCAATTACTTTTAATTGCTCCTTCTGTTCTGTAATTTATCTCTAAGTCAGTTGGCAGCACTATCCAGTGCATCCACATAAGGAAAGCCTCTACCATGAGAACCTTTTCTGGTGTTGATTGTGTAGCAAAAATCACAATGAATGTATACATACATACACATCTCTTTACTGTTCTTCGCTGGTGATTTGGCCTCAGGCTCTGGCAGATTTCCCAATTCCAGGATATTTGAAAGACATTTTTTTAGACTTTTTACAAATTGTTTACATGCTCTGACCTGCTTTTCTGAATATTTTACATTTGTTTTATAAGCATTTTTCCTTTGACATTAGAGATGGGTTCAGCTTTTCAAGTGATACCTCTTCACCCTGCTTCTCCGGCCTTACTGAGCTACTTTTGCCCTTTCTCAAGTTTTTTCTTTTTTTGACAATTATTGTGTATTTGCTCTAGCTTTCCATTGCGCTTCTCTAAATGTCTTCCCATATTGTAGATATATATTTTACTTTTTTAAAGAATTGTGATCATAATTTTATGTAGCTGCCCTTTTCATATTAAGCAATACCAGAACTGGTCTGTTTTTTTGAATGGTATGCAAAGGTTCCTATTCAAAGTTGTTCCTTAGTATTTTCAGTCAGTTTCTGTTCATTGTTCATGTTAATAAAACGTCTTTTTTTCCCTAATATCTTCTTAGTGAAATAACAATTTACAGTTTCAAAAAATTTGTCTTAGCATCATATCCTGATATAACTCAAATCTGCATGGTGGTAATTGAACTCTCCTGTTACTGAGTTTCCTATCTCTGCACCTTCTAGTCTCCTTTGGCCTGGTGCAGTAACCATCTGAGTGATGTAATGCACGATTATACCTATCAGATTTGTTTTTTCTTGCGGTAGCTCTTAAAAATGTAAATGGTTTCCTAATACAAGAGAAGTATGATTTCCCACTCATCACCTCTCCAATCCTATTAACTGTTTTTGAAATGCAGGAAAGACCTTCTCATCATGTAGATCTGATGTTCTAGTTACTCTTTAAGAATAAATCTATGCTGGGTCTAAAAACTGTGTCCCCCCCAAATGTTTTTCCATGTTTTTCATCATGTCCCATTTCCTGCTGCTTTCACTTGCACCTTGTCTGAAGGATGCCATGAAGATAATGGCTAGTGATTCTTGAGTCTTTTTACTGACTACATTTTTTAACTTGGTATTGACTATTGTCTATGCCAATAAATTCATATCCCTTTCTTTGGCTTCTCTTGGCAAGTATCACATTTGCTATTTCTTTATATTACTTCAGCAGGCTGTGTCTGGGAACTTCACTGCTCACCCCTGCCCCCACTACAATGAAGTCAAATAAGCAGCTGGTACCCTGTCCTGAGGAGGCATTCTACAGATTAGCCAAAACCAAGTAATAAGAACAGTTTTAAATCACTTACTCTCTAGGCTTGTTTAAAATACTTTGTGACTGTGTTTTAATCAGTAATTAGAATTAATAAAATCTATCCTGATTGTAGCAAGTATTTATATTTTTTCATTTTTTAGTGATACAGCTTTTCAAATACTAATTTTTGTGATAAAACTATTACATTTTTTCTGAAAAAATTACTAAGGAGAAGTTATGTGACTTATTTGAAATGAGATAGGAAATGGTAAGGCCAAATCTGGATCTTACTTTATAATATTGGAAATTTCTACTGAAATCAGGACAGAGTATTTTTACTCAGTTACTACTCTTGATATTAACTAGATGTCTTCATAGGTAGAAAGGTAGTGTAGAGTTTGTGCTTGTTTGTTTTTTTATGTATCTGTTACAGTAAAACAAGGGTAATGACTTCCTTGGAACATGTCTATATGCCTACAGAGCAGTCATTTAAACTTATAGTCCATGGGGTGAAATCATCTCCTTTAAGAAGGAGATGTCTATTAGCAATGTTTTAGACATTCTGCTTAAGAGAATAAATGATGCAAATTTCTCACAGATTGTACGTCTAAGTCTCTCCCTTTACTACAGGGAGGCAAGGGGGAACACTACCTCTAAATGTATCAAATTCTTAAACTGTTTCAGTTTAGGTCTCAGATTTTTTCATCTGCATTTCAAGTGCCCAGAGTAATGTAATACAAGTTAATGCTTATCATTGTTTTAGAAATTTAAATTATTTAAATTATTCTGTTACTAGTTCTTCACTACATAGAGAATATCAGGTTATATCCTGTAATCACCTTGCACATTTACTACATGCCTGAATGTTTTCTGCAACAGCTGGAATCTCTTCCTTAGAACTAGAAGAAAACGTAATTTTTCTGACCCACTAATTCTCTTACATACAGTGTGATCTTTGGATTGCATTTAGAAGCCTGTACAGGAGCAGAAGGGAGTTACAACTGATTCCTCTGTGCAGGGCTTGAGTACGATATAGCCTGACAGCTTCAAATTAGCCTGTTATTTCATAATAGTGGTTTCACTTACTCTTAAGTCAAATTCTAGGGAAGCTGACTGATTCCAGCAGATTGGTTTGGGTGTCTCTGTGTGTGAGAATGATTCAAGCTAGTGAGAAGTTCATCACTGAATCACACGTCTAGTTTGTATCTTTCAGCATCTTGTGCATAATGTGTGTAATTGGATTAAAGCATCCAGAAAAAGGACAAACTATGAACCTGTTTTAGATTTTTGCTGGATGTAGCAAAGCAAACTTGTCATGATTTGGGGGAGGGAGGTGTTGAAAGGGAGGCCAAGGGTGTAATATTTAATGGTAAGTGATCCATATATTCACAGGGGCCGTGGAGGAGTGCCTCCACCACCGGCAGGAGTACCAAGAGGGGCACCAGCACCTCGAGGAGTGCCTCCCAGTAGAGGACCAGTCAGTCGTAGCCGTGGACTTCTAGCACCCAGAGCAAGAGGAGTACCTCCACCTGCAGGCTACCGGCCCCTTCCTCCACCTCCAGCACAGGAAACGTATGGTGAATATGTAAGTCAAGCTGTTGACATAAAGTGCCTAAGTGTCTAATTTTGGGAGGATGATCCTATCACTTTGGAACCAATTAATACCTAATTAAGTCTTGCATCCAGAATCCATGGTAAATGTGGCCAGCTCTTGTCACCTTTTCAGACTTCATAGAATCATACAATGGTTGGGATTGGAAAGGACCTTAAAAGATCATCTAGCTCCAACCTCCCTGCTATGGGCAGGGACACTTTCTGCTGAACTAGGTTGCTCAAAGCCCCATCCAACCTGACCAGCTTTGAGGGGTGGGGCATCCACAACTTCCCTGGGCAACCTGTTCCAGTGCCTCACCACCCTCACAGTAAAGAATTTCTTCCTTATCTAATGTAAATCTATGTTCTTTCAGTTTAAAATGATTATCTCTCACCTTATTGCTACACTGCCTGATAAACAGTCCCTGCCTGTCTTTCCTGTGGGCTCCTTTTATGTACTGAAGGGCTGCGATAAGGGCTCCCTGAAGCCTTCTCTTCAGGCTGAGCCCCAGCTCTCTCTGCCTGTCTTAAGAGGGAAGGTGCTCCAGCTGCTTGAACTGTTCCGTATTAATAATACTTCAAATTATATATGCTACAATAAAGATGTTTACAGTGCATTTGGCAAAATAGTTATGTACCTCTTAAACATTTTATATTAGGTTTCTGCTTTACAAAAATCTGAAAAATCACATTGTCAGTAGGTTTTTAATTGTCAACTAAAACTGATAATAGTACTCTTCTTCCTAAACCTATCTTTGTGGTCATAGAACTGATCAACGATTAGACAATTAAAATATTTTTATGAAAGCTTCAGAATTGATCCTAAAATTTTAACAGTATACAGTGTATCTCAATAAGCCATGCGTATTTATTTGTATTAAAATTTAAAAACCATATCTAAATACTTTAAAGTTTTCCTTCATGTACAAAATAGACAGTTATGACTTGTTAGGGTAAATTTAATTTAAATTGTACTTAGAGCAGTGAGATGAAGAAAAAAGCTTAGTGAATCAAAACTATCATCATAAAAATGGATTTACTCTTACAGAAAAATAGCATTTTCAAGGACAATGCTTTTAATGTTTTAAATATCTTAAAGCTTTTTGTGTACCCTCTTTACAGCCAAGTCTGGCTGGACTTTTTCCTCTGTTATTCAGACTAGCAAGAAAGGACTTTCTGAGTTCCAGAAAATGGTTTTGCTATTAAGACACTTTTTACTTTTCTCTCAACCTCTCTTCAGTGTACGTTCTTCCCCTTTCTTCACCAGCTCTCCCAAAACTCTCTAAATCAAGTCTCAGCCTCCTCCTTAATTTTCTGTACAACTCTTACAGCTTCATGCAGAAAGTTCAATGTCTTTAGTACAAACATTTATACATGTACCTGAACAGTTCAGAAGAAATTAATGTAGTTTATCAATTTTATGAGAAATACTACTTGAACAATGGAGCTAAATGTTCCCTGACTATACCTGACTTGACTAGTCAAGGTGGATGCTGCAAATAAGTGAGTATTTCACAATGCTTTCAAAAGATTTAGTCCTCACTGAACAGCCTGTTTCCAGGGCATGCACTGTTGAATTCATGGTGATGTGGTAGAAAATAAACCTCTCTGAGTAACTGTTTATACCATGTGTATATAGAATTGACATGGAAATAACAGCTGTTTGAGTCAGTGTCCTGGTGTATGCCTTGCTTCTGAGAGAATAATTAGAAAATAGCACTGTAAAGAAAGATAGAGCTGTTCTAAAATTCTGAAAAGAATATTCTCTAGAACTTGATCACTTATCTTCCGAACAAGACACCTGACCTGGAATAGATACTTTTAAAGCTATAATTGATAAAGCAATGCTAGCTGGCCTTTTAAAATTTACCATATTTTGTTTCCTTTGTTAAAAAGGAGATTTCCTAGAATAAAGTTTTGCTAGGACATGAATTGTTAGTGTATTGTATGTTGAAAAATAAATTTAATGCATGGTATTTTTACCTGTCCATTTGTAGTACATTATCAGAGTGCCTTAACTGTATCTTTTACATGTTAAGGTAACACAGTAGGAGTCATTAGTGGTGTTTCTGTCCTTTCTTGACTCATTAGTGTTTAGTTGTATTAAGTGCTCATTTGAATGAACCTGAATGAGCAGGGGAAGGTGTCACTAATTGCTGAGAAATGTCTGTAGAATGAGATCAGTGATATTGTGCATATCATGAGAACTTATTTTAAGCATCAGGTAGGTCAGAGCCTTGCAGAGTGGGATACTCAGAAGTTAAGGAGCAGCCTTTAGATGTGTTTGTGCTACAGGGGTGGCTTCTGTGAGAAGATGCTAGAAGCTTCCCCTTTGTCTGACAGAGCCAATGCCAGTCAGTTCCAAGATGAGCCTGCTGCTGGCCAATCCGCAACAGTAGTAGCACCTCTTTGATAACATACTTAAGTAGAGGGGCAAAAAAACTGCAAATGCAGCTGGAGAGAGGAGTGAGAATGTGACAAAAAACACTTGGCAGACACCAAGGTCAGTGAAGGAGGAGGGGGAGGAGGTGCTCCATATGCCAGAGCAGAAGTTCCCCTGCAGCCTGTGGTGAAGACCATGGTAAAGCAGGCTGTCTTCCTGTAGCCCCTGGAGGTCCACAGTGGAGCAGATATCCAGCAGATGCCCTGCACTAGAGCAGATAGATGCCTGAAGGAGGCTGTGATCCTGTGGGAAGCCTGTACTGGAGCAGGCTCCTGGTAGAACCTGTGGAGAGAAGAGCCTACACTGGAGCAGGTTTGCTGGCAGGACTTGTGACCATGTGGAGGACTTGGGCTCGAGCAATCTGCTCCTGAAGGACTATGATCTGTAGAAAGGACCCATGCTGGAGCAGTTTTTGAGAAGCTGTAGCCTATGGGAGGGACACATGTTAGAGATGTTCATGGAGGACTGTCTTCCATCGGAGAGATGCCATGCTGGAGGAGGGGAAGAGTGTGAGGAGTCCTCCCCTGAGGAGGAAGGAGCAGCAGAAGCAACATTTGGTTAACCTGACCACAATCCTCATTCCCTGTCCCTCTATGCCACTGGTGAAGAGACAGAGAAAATCAGGAGTGAAGTTAAGCCCAAGAAAAAATGGGGGGCGAGGGGAAGATGTTTTAAGATTTGTTTTTATTTCTCCTTATCCTACCCTGGTTTGATTGGTAATAAACTAATTTCTACAAGTTGAGTTTTTTGCCTGTGACAGTAATTGATGAGTGATCTCTCCCTGTTCTTATCTTGACCCCTGAGCCTTTTGTTAAATTTTCTCTCCCCTGTCCAACTGAGGAGGGAAGTGATAGTGGCTTTCGTAGGCACCTGGTGTCCTAGCAGGGTCAACCTGCCGCAAGAAGGCTTTTCATTGAGGACTTGAAAGTCTGCAAGGACACATGAAACTTTTCATTCCCCTAGGCTTACAAGTTTCTGCTTTGTACTCATTAAAACAATGTGAAACTATGCAAGCTCAGAAAGAACCAAACTATTCTGAGTGGAAGCCTTCAACCACTTCTGTAACTGTAAAGATCTCAAAGATGGTGCAGGGTTTTCAGTACATCAAGTCCTTGCTCGTTTCCTCTGTGAAGTACTATTAAGTATGCCTTGTGACAGAAAATGAGGCCATAATTGAGTCACAAATAGCCTCCCTTTTCTATCACTCTTTTGCTAACTTTTTTCTGTAGTACTTGAGACCTATGAATTTTTAACATCTATTAGACACTTAGGACAGGCAGGAGGCAGAACTAATCTCCCCTTCCTGTTCTTAAACTGTTTTCTAAAAGATAATCTCAAAATGAGAAGGGGAATACCTATTTCACTCTGGAAAAATTGCCAGATTTAATTCTAAAGCTGGTGTCTCACAGAGAAAATCATGCCACAGGCAAAAAATCATTAATTTGAATTTATATGGTTTTTAATGTGGGCTCAAGATCAAGAAAACTAGGTGACTGTTGCTGTCCTGTGCTTGAAGCCCATAGGCAAGTTTTCCAGAACTTACCCATTATAGTAAAGCTCTGCACAAAGGTAGACTACCCCTGTAGTCTGTCAGCTTTCTGGGATGTTTCTAATGCTGACTCTGGGTGTTTGATTTGGCTTCTTTACAGAAGTCATGCAAATATTGGACCAGCAGCAATATCTGCTTTTTTTCAGTACAGTAGAACTAGTTTTCTCACTTCACTGTTGCTGGTCTCACTTACCCTCACTTACCTGTATCTCTCAGCCCTAGGACCCATTATTCTGGGACCTCACCATATTGTTAGTACCATGAGGAAATTTTTGAAGCCACTAAATGACATTTCCTTACCAATTTTTGCGGACATTGTCTCTTTAGTATCTGTACCATCAGCTTTGATGTTAGGAAATATCCAGACCTATATGGCCAGGCGGGTTTGTAATGGATGCAAGCTGCACCAGGGGAGGTTTAGACTGGACATTAGGAAACATTTCTTCACTGAAAGGGTTATTAAACATTGAAATAGTTTGCCCAGGGTAGTGGTGGAGTCACCATCTCTGGAGGTATTTAAACAGCATGTGGACCTGGTGCTTAGGGACATGGTTTAGTGGTGAGCTTGCAGCGTTTCGTCAAATGTTGAACTGGATGATCTTGAAGGTCTTTCAACCAAAGACATTCTGTGATCACGATTCTAACTTCATTGCTCTGTTTGGTGTCAAACTTTCTCTGAAGCCTAACACGTCTCCCATTTTTACATCCCCAACCACTCAGGTCAGGAGAAAGCTCAGTATGACATGTGAAGCATGGCCAGGATTATTTTTATAAAACTTGGATAAGGGAAATCATACTAGGTGGTTTCTAGGTTTTTTGAAGCACTTACAGATAGTTTCAGAGACATTGTTCTCTTAATTTATATGAGATTTTTTCTCTACTTGTTAAACCAAACTGTAGAATAGATAAAAATATTTTCCTATGTTTTTAAGTTGACAGTTTATTTCATTAAGGTAATAAATAGAAAGTGTATTTAACTACTAGCTGGGAATTGTAAGCTTTTCCATAGTTTTTAATAAGGAGGAAACTGGTAACAGTATGCTAGCAGTTTATGACTTAGTGTCAATTCATTAGCGAATGTTCAGTCAGCCATAGGTTAGAACATAACTGTTCAGTTGCTGTCTAGAAACAGTTGCTGCTCTCTTCCTGTTGTCCTCTTCTTACCAGCTTCAAATCTTTGAGGCTTTTTTCAACTTAGTAACAGAGATGTGATTGAAGCGTTTTCTAAGGTTAAACTTTTCTGCTTTTTTTCATGTTACGAAGGTAAATATTTTCCAAATATTTGGTACATATTTCAATTCTGTACTTTACATGAATATATTTGTGATGCTGCTATTCTCAAGTCCTGTTTTGGCTGCTTAAATGTATTAAATACAAAGTGAGATTTCTCTGAGTTGATACTCAGATCTTTTAGGCATTAGGAGTTGGTCTTCAAACATGGATTTAAAGCCCATTTCTCTGACAGTGTGGAATATCTACACTGAAAGATAAAACTTGTCAATCTGGCAAATTATGGCCAAGACTTGCTTCAACACCACTTCGGGAAACAGTTGGATCTAAATGTTCTTTCCTAGTGTGCATGTAAAAGTTATGGGTGAGCTTTAGTTCTGTTTCTGGCGCTTTTATTGGTGTTTTCTTGTGTTCAGACAAAGGTTACCTCAGCAGCAGATTTCTTCTGATGCAGTGACCACATGTATAATTTCTAGCAGTTAATGCTTCAATTAGGATGCTTGAATGAAATTGCTTTGTGTAAGAAGAAATTGAATTAATATGGAATGTCTACTGGTAAGAAAGCTAGGGAGACTTTTCTAATGTTAAGTAAAATGTAACTTGAAAAAAACCCCCACAACGTATCAAATCATTTCCAATGCCATGGCAACACTTTTATTTTTTTTACTTAAAAGATGCAGATATAGGCTGTTTAGAAGGATGGACAGGACACTTAGATGCAAAAAATGATACTGACTATGAAGTTCAAAATCTGCTCTTTAAAATCTACTTTTAGCTATTTCCTGATTCTGAAAGATCCTAAAGCTTAGGGGTTGCTACACTTAAGCTTTGTAGTTCCTGAAGCACACATTCCTGGATCTTTCTGGAAATACAGTGGTTTTACTGATGCACAAAGCGTTTCTGGGTATTCGTATTCCCTTGGTTATCTCTGGAGATGCTGTGTTGACCACCAGGATACTGGCTGCCTTAGTGTGCACAGTGCCATGAGCAGTGGTTTCTGTCCTTTTGATTTTGCAAGAAGTCTTTATGAATTTAAATTCTCCCTGAATAGAATTCAAATATGAGTTTAATGTCACCTTTTAAGAGTCACACCGTGTTTTCATTTACCTTGGTCTTCTGAATGTTAATAGTTTTCTAATAACATGCAATATTAATTTCAAATGTTTTTATTTACATAGTTGTTTTGACTGTGAAGCTTTGTTTGTATTCCTGGAAAAGAACTTGCGGGAGCTTCATTCTCTAAGAACTAGAGAAACTCTTGTATATTCTGTCTCTGTTCTCCTCTGTGGACAATGTTCCGGTTTCCACTTAAGTCTTACACCTTTTTTTAAAAGCAATTCTGGCTTTTCAGAAGTGCTAAGACTGTTCTTAAAGGCAGGATGAATTCCAGTAAGACTTTTGGAAAGCAACTTCATAACATTAAACCATTATTTCTTGACTTTTTCCCAATTAAAATGTTCTTCATGCTAAATAGGACAAACAAGAAAATAAATGTAAAACCACGTTTTAAATTTAAGTCCTTCAATTTTTTGTTTTATTTTGAATCTTTTACCTTCTCTGGGATTTTCAGGATGAAGTGGATAGAGAATGTAAAATTTCTGCATTTTTTCAGGAACTCAGGTGTCTTTGTAGAACTAGTGGAATGTTTTTGAGGAAAGACTGAAAAGGTTTTCCACCTGCCTATCTTAAAGTTGGAAATTCACCTATAATATGCATATTATAAAATATTTCCAAATTCTTGTAGTTTAGGTTGACCGTTTTCTGACTTGATGTTATTGAATGAGTGTGAGTCATCCTCCTGATGCTGACACTGCTCCCTGCTGTTGCATTTAGACATAATTGTTTTGTCTTGATAGTAACTTGGTTTAAATGTTACTGCCTATATTCATTAGCAAACCTTGGTTTTTTTGTAGGTGCATGAAAGATATTCTACTAGTACCTCTCATTCCAAGAATACCTTCTTTGTTCTGATTGAATGTGTGCTAGGCTCTTTCTTGATGAAAACAGATGAAAATCTACAAAATGAGAGCTTACAGTCTGTGCATGTTTGCTGCTAATGTCCTTAATGTGTTCACTCAGACTTCAGATGGTCGTAGCTACCCGTATTTGTTTTGATTGCTCCATATTCCCTGTTGCTTAAATGATGGGAAGATGTTATTCCCATGCAACAAAATGGCTGTTCTTTCCCTTTACAATTCTAATTTGCAAGAAAAAAAAAGTTCTTCATTGCAGAGGACTGATGTTGTCTCGTGTTCTTTCTCCTTCACGTTAATGTCTGTTTGAACAATTTTTTTGAATGTGATAGTTTTTGTCTAAAAAGAAGACATACCTCTAGTATTCTGTGATAAAGTACTGGTTTAAGTATTCATTTCAGAGAATGATGAGGAAAAGAAACAATCACCTTTTATTTGTAGTGATAACAGCCTTAATTTTTTTCCCTTGTATGGATTTCTTTAGTTGGGGAGAGCTGGAAAATTGATTTCTTATTGATTTAATGATTTTCTTTTCCCCACCACTGCAAATAGCCTGTTTTTTAAAATGAACTTTTTACCCTCTTCTTTCTTACTGTTTCTGTCTTGTTCTTTTTGAAACACTGTTAATTTCCCCTAAAGAGGACCCAAACACTAGTCTGTCATTGTCACTGCCAGCACATTTTTAAAGCCACCATTTCCTATTGCCCATATACAAGGGTATGTTTAGAGTACTTTAATTTTTAGAAAGAAACACTGACGAGCAAGACTTAGCATGATTTATAATGTTTTGGATAGTGCAGAGGTTTGGCAAAGATCGCTTTCATTGCTTTTATCATCTCTTGACCTGTGATAGTAACTTGCTATTTAATATATGTGAAGGGTGCATATTTACACATTGCCTTTGGTTCTGTTCCATGAAAAATTTCTGCACTTTACACTGAACAGTTACTGTTATCAGTACTGCTCTCTGGATTTATATCAGCTGCAGGCACTATCATTGAGACAACTGCAGGCACTCTAAGACGGAATGTCATGTCATTCTGGCTTATGGGCTGAGTTAATAAAGAAGTTATTAATGAGGTTTGAGATCTTACAGAATAATTTCGAATTCTTTTCTGAATATTAGTCTTGCAATTCTAGCTGGTCTGTTACTTTAGGGGAAGATTCTTAAGACTGAAATGAGCAGACTGTACAGTTCACTTGCTGCTTTCTGATCAGACTAAACCTAGTGAGAGTTAATTTTCTAAGTTATCCTGAGAAGTAGAATTCGAGAGAAATTGCTCCTGCTCATGGGATGAAAATAGGATCTTGTTTGGGCTTTTGTTTTTTGGAATGGGAGAGGAAATGTGGCGTGACCAGTAAGCTCTTTGTGATTACTTGAGTACCTTTAGGAAGAGCTATATATAGATTTACGGAATTGGAATATAGAGAGAAGTCCACTGTATTGCATCTGGCAGGTAGTAGGAACATTAAATGCTGTCATTCATGTGAAGAATAATGGCTTTAGATACAAAAAAGAATGCTCTTATGAACACCTGAAACGTGCAAAAAAATCATGAGGAAAAGTGGAATGAAAATATTCTAATGAAGGTGTAATTCTTGCTGATCATACAGAAAGAAATCTGCATAGCACTGCTTGTCAGTGTAGCTGTGATGTACTTTAGTAAAGGATATCTGTGCGTATTTAAGTTTTGTCCTGTCCGTTGTCATTATATATGTGTAAAAATGACATTTTTTTATTTAAGTTAGCATAATATTCTGTGGCACCAAAACATGCCAGATGGCCAAGGATATTCCACCTAGATATTAAATACAGTTAGATAGAACACTTATTGAAGCCACAAGAGGTCTGTGTTTCAGAAAGAAAACACTCAAGTAGCGTGGATTTAATCTAAAATGTAAAACATTCTACCTTAGTCATACAGTATTTGAAAGCTTTCTCTTTCAGGAGATTATAAATAAGGTTGACCAAGAGAAAACACTGTCAGACCTAATTCAGGGAAAGCTGTGAAATGTACTTCAGCTGCTGCTGCCTAATTGCTACTTCAAGGGAATAGTGCACAGTAAACAAATGTTTTGGAATTTGAATCTCATATCTGTTCATAGAACAAGCCATTGAGAGCAACTCTTGAAATCTGTTTTTGCAGCCTGTTGCTCATGAAGCTTGTCGTGATTTTAATGTAAATTGCTGGGTTTATAAATGTAAATAAAGCAATAAAAAGAAAGAATTGATCCATTTAAACAGATTATAGTAATTGCAACAACACAGGTTGATCTCTTTAGTGCTAAGTGACAGGAATCCCACACAAACTGCAAAACAGGTATCTTTTCATTCAAAGTTTGAAAGAGTCACCTTCAACAATATAATAATGCAGGGCTTAATTTCTGCACTAGTCAATTTATTAACACACAAAATGGTGAACAGTAATGAGTTCTGGGCAAGCTCTGTAAGAGAAATGCTAATACTGGAGACATTTAGGTGTAATACAGTATGGATCTCTCAATTTTCCTTTTGTTCTGCTGGACATCTTGTTAAGGATCTTCCTATTTCACATTTCCTTTGTTCCTTTGTCTTCAAGAAGTCACAGATACACCATAACTTTGGAGTAGTCTCTTTTCCACTTCTCTTTCATGATCATTTTGTTAGCAAAATAGTTAACATAAATGTGAAGAATAGAACTGATTTCTTAAGAATTCTCCAGTGATTCCATAGTGGCAAAACTTTCTTAACATGTTAAAAGGTTCATTTCAGTCTTCTGCTTTCATTTGTTGTCACTGCTGGGTGTGTATCATCTGAAGTTTGGGAGAACCTCTTAGAGATGGCTGGTTCACAGTTGGGAAATTGTATGAGAGGAGACCAAATGTCATGTAAATGTTCTGGAACAGAGCAAATAAGTTGGCTCAGACAGCTGCTGCTGTTGGTCAATGTCTGTATTGTTAACAGATGTCTGTGTATTACATCAATAAGTAATAAAGTGCTTGTTTGGAGTAACTGCCAGGAGGCAATGGTTTTGTGGGTTTAGTGTGTGGCTAATCAAGAAAAATCCATATCTGTATCAGATGGGCAAAGAGAATGCTAAGACTCTATTTTAACACTCTCTTTTAATTTCGAGTTTTGGGACAGTGAATTACTGAAAGACAAAGTAATATATTTCTTTTTTAAATGGGACAATTTATCCATGGATCTCCTCGTAACAGACAGTTGGAAGAATCCTAGTTGTTTCTTAACCCACTGTCACTCAATTTGTGCTGGCAAATATTCTTAAACACCCTTCTACTAATCACTGTCAGGCAACAATCATGTTCACTGATCTAGCCATGGTGAAGCAGCATTGATGAGCAAATTGCCAACTTTTCCATATAAACAATTTCAAATGACTGGAAAAAATGCTAAAATCTTTCTTGACAAATTCAATTCCTGTCAGTTGCTTTGAAGATATCACTGGTTTCTGCTATAGAAAGCTTTCCTTATGATATCTAGAAAGCTATCAGATTCCAAACATTGGCAGTTTTTTTTTCTCCTGGATTTGAGCAATCCATTTTTCATTCCTACCTAATTGATACTGCTATCAGTTTTATTTTCTGTCATTACTGAAAGATTCTTAAAGGTTCCTTTTCCTGAGAAGGAGTTTGTTCTTTCATGAAACTTTATCCTTATGTTGCCAGGGTTTGATACTCAACCCAAAGCCAGGAGCTTTGAGCAACCTGATCTAGCAGAAGGTGTCCCTGCTCATGACGGGGGTTGGAACTACATGATCTTTAAGTTCTCTTCCAAGCTCTACCATTCTATGGTTCTATGATGATACACATTCAGAAAACACCATATATAAGATGATGCCTATATCTTCAAAGTGTCTTCTCACTAGCTCGTTTTCATCTACAGAACCTTGACAGGATACCCCTAAATATCCATTGAGGTCCTTGACAAATTTGGATAAGATTTGGATGTTAGGATTTCCTAGGAATTAGTGCTAAGGAAGTGCCATTTCTACTTTTCATGTGTTTAGCTTAGTATAATTATTGGATGAAACAAAAAATTGGTGACAATTCTTCGGATTTCTATAGTTTATTCTCCTCTGGGAAAAGACAGAATCATTGCCATTTGTTTTTATCTTAAACTTCTGTGTGGCTTGTACTTGAGTCACGTTAGAGGTGCATGGCCTCCTAAGAGGAAGTAGTCTCTATTAAGATTTTGCCATTTCATGGTGTAGTAAGTCATATATGTTTCAGGAGAGTATTGTCTTTCATATTTGCAACTAGGTTACTACTTTCTTTCTGGAGTGTGTTTATGATTAATATTACCTTTTATATAATTTCAGGAATATGATGATGGTTATGGAACTGCTTATGATGAACAAAGCTATGATTCCTATGATAATAGCTATAGCACTCAAGCACAAAGGTAAGTTGCCGAATCTGTTATAACTACATTTTAAATATTTTAAAGTTTTAAAGTTAACTTTACTTAAAGGCTTTTTAAATTTCATATTAAACAGCAAAAAACATTAATAGGCTTATTGTAAATAACCCCCAGTGTTATTTTTAGTATCACATAGGTTTAAAAGCTGAGTGAGTAGTTGAAAAGAAACAGAGATGAGAACTTGAAATGAAGAGTGCTAGAGATGCCAAATCATAAATCAAACATTCAGGAAATTTTGGAAAATTTAAATCAGATTCATTTCCAGAAGGAGGAGGGACAGGAAGGGGAGAGGAATAAAAAAAAAATCTTTATGAAAGATATTAAATCATCTGAAACAGAAGTGATTGCATTTTCTTATTGCTTAAATGTGGTTATATTCCAGTATTTTACCTTTATTTGGCTCCGTAAGTATACGCTTGCTTTATTGTCTTTGACAAATTCAAATCTCGTGCTATTTGTGTTCCTTCTCCCATTTCATTCCCAACAGTATTTTTATGCACTTATGATTTTTTCTCTTAAAATTTTGCTTTCTGCAAAGGACTTGCTATTTTGAACCTCCATGAATTACAAAGAATACAAGGTGTCCCAATGATGAAGTGCAAACCACTTTTGTTAGGTGATAGTTTGAACTTAATGGCAAATATCCCATGACACATTATTCAGCACCTTGGCTTATTGTTTCCACTATTAGGCACTTCTAATCTGCATGTTTGGAAAGAGAACTTCTGTGCACCTTTTACTCTTTCTCTTAAACTAAACATTCATAGTTCAATCAGTGATTGATTTTGTAATGTAATTGAGAATTTCTTGAAACTGTTATGGCAACAAACTTCAAATGTTTGAAACAAGAATGTTGAGAAAATGCTAAAATAAAATAAAATGCTGTGGTGCTGCATGACTGCTTTGTTTATTTGGGGTGATTGGAGCTTCAAAGCTTGCCTACTGGGAAGATGATGACAGGAGGAGAGAGATCTTGGTGGTTATTGTGATGTTAATAGATACTAGTTAGGCTGTTTTATCTTCTGCTAAATATTTAAGACTTTTTTTACATTGAAATAGTACAGAACTGTTCACAGCAAAGTTGAGAACAAAGCTGTTTACACCTGAGCATCTGCTTTGCCGTAGTGTTGACACACCCAACCTAAATTTTGTTTTATAAATGAGTATTTTCCTGTGCCCATTAGCTTAGTCAGTGTGAAAAAGTTGTAGTGGAAAGTTCCAGAGTCTTTATAGTTGAGAACTAGAACAATTGAAAATACTTTTAAATCTGATACTTGTCTCCTACAGTCTTGTAAGCTACTGAAAACTGATTAAAATAATATGACTTAAGAAACCAGCAGTGTAGACCTCCAAAATATGAGGCTCTCTAAATACTACATTTAGAGAACAGCAACTGTTAATGGACTTATTTCTAAAAAGAAAATTACCAAAATAGTCCTCAACTTTTATATTGGTAATTTAGTGTTGGTAAATAAGTTTATTGCACAGAAACATTTGGACTTCATTACAGAGTCATTTTCCTGAGCCAAAACTAAGTATTACTTGGATTTGATATTTGTTTTCCGTGTTAAGAAAGCTTTCATGAAGATTTTTTCCTTTGAACTAAAATTAGCAAAAAGCAAATCTCCCAAGAAATTAAATTGCTTTTGTAAACAACTTGGATCTAAGAATACTGTATGTATATTCTTATGCATTAATACATGCACGTGGTTAGCCCAGTCTGGAAGGAGATACTCAATAAAATAATTGCTCTGCTGTGTGTTTTGCCTGTAGTTTCACAATACATCCACTGTTAGATTTTGCTGAATTCACTACCTTCTAAATGATTATTTGATTTTATTTTTTTATCCTCCCTCTCCAGTCTAAATTTATAAAATGCTACACGATAAAAGAAAACAAGAAATTATTCATTTGATCATTTCTCGTGGGATATCCACACTCATTTACTGGCATATTTTCTGGCTTGGCAAAAAAATTTTTAGGATTGTATTGGCAGATGAAAAGTAATAACTATAAACAGCCATCTCAGCTACCTAGAATAAGCATTCCTGTCTGTAATCTGAGTATCAAATAGTAGCCCATATTGCAAAATGTCATTGTGTAACCACTAAGAGATACTTATCATACTTAGATGCATTACAATGCACTTACTGTGAAGGAAGTTAGGGAAAAGTGTATTGTTTTCATAGTTTAGCCTTATATCATTCTTGATATTTTGCTCTCAGAAGCACGGATAGAAAATAAATTTGCAAATAGAAGGCACTGGCATGTTTAAAATGTGTCCTACAGTGACTAGCACATGTAAATAACTTTTCCAGTTTCCTTTTTTAAGTTAAAAGTAGTAATCTTAAAAAAAGTAGTATTTCTAGTATGTTTTCTGATATTAATTTTTCTGAATCGAATTTCTCTAGAAGATTGTGTTATATTGTGTATTAAAGAGGAAATTTGAGAAATAGCTAGTAAACTGAAAAGATGGATTTGCTCATGAAATTATTTGCAGTAGTTTTTCAATATGTGAACCCTCTTCCTGCACAACATCAAACTTGATTAATGTTCATAAGTATCCATTGTGTGTACAGTGTACATGTGTGATACAATGGAAACAGTTGAACTGCACATTTTTGTTGTAAAGATTTTACTTAGTTGAGTGATTTCTCTGTTAAAGATGGAAGTTTGTAATAGAACGGGAGATTTCTAGACATTTTGTAGAGGTACAAGATGACATTGCATGACAACACATCTTCATCTCTGCACAGGAATGCATTCTTAAAATTTGGCCGTTTTCTGTAACACAGCGTTACTCTCCTTTGGTTTCAACTTTGACATTTCTAGTGTATTTCCCAGAAATGGCCAAATCTGAGATGGACTAGGATAGATGATGTGTTCAGATATGAAAAACAGTATACTGTATTTCTGTGTGCATTAAGGTCACGGAGACTTTGCATTCAAATGGCTTTTCCTCTCTATAACCCGTTTGCTGCTACCACGTCATGTGTGTTGAAAAATTTACTGGCATTTTATCATTTTATTTGAAATTGAGAGGCTGTATCCCTGCTTTTGTTTGGTAATCTGAAGCTTTAGTTAAGACCTGTCACAGGACTAATAGGGAGAAAACATCAGAGTTTTCTCCAAGTTCTCATCTATCTTACTGCCCTGTAAGCCTATAAAAATTGTTTTCCTTTAAAACATTTTCTTATCTGCAGTTGTTTGTTTATGCAACAAAGCCTCAAATAGTGCTTCAGGATGTCTCTTAACGGAATTGGTTTTTATTGTTAAAGACGTTAAAATATCTCTTGGAGCTGTACTGAACTTGACTAGATATCTTGACTGATTTTTTTTTTAGAAGACATGTGACTAAATTATGTTTTAGTTTCTTGGCAGGGAATTGTTGGGTGATATTTTACCAGCGTAAACAGGAATGGTTAATGTACTTGGCTGTTCAATATTGTTATGAAAAGAACCACCAATGAAACAAAGCAAAAACAACAACCAAAACAATTTAAAATTAACAAAATATTTCTCAGTTTCTGAAAACTGAAGTGTAGCAAACAATTGAAGCATGCAGGGAAGATCTCACACTACGTAGAAGAATTTTTATAAAGGAATTATTGACTATGTATGTATGCAGTAATTTAACATGTGCAGTTGTATGCTAAAAACCTCTTTGGGATCTCATAGTAGAAGGAATTACAAGTGTGAAACAATGCTCACGTGACTGGTGCTGATATACCTGCATCTGACTTCATATTTGTCATTGTATTTATATATATATCATTGTATTTGTCAGCTTCCCTCACTAGCGCATATGCATTCTTGCTTACACAACCTAGCTCACTCTTAAATGATTTTCCCAGATCTATTTCGAACTGTAACTCTTCACTTGGATTTATTGTGAAAAGTAGTGAGTGATGTAATGGCCTGATATTAATGCTAGACCAATTTCATTATGAAGATCCAGAGAAGAGTATTATGGGGGAAGCAGAAGTATTTAGTTCAGTCTTCATTTAAATTTGCAGGTCAGTTTAACATTTTCAGCATGAAGAAATAGTCTATTTTAAATCTCGGAAATATATTTCAAATTGAACAAAAGTAGTTTTGTCCCTTAGTGCCTCCATACATGATCTGCACGAGTGTTTGCGAAGACAGTACTAGGACGAAGGGAAATGGATACTAATAAATCAATTGGCACTGTCAGTTCACTGTTTAATGTTCTCTAGAATACGTAAGATTTATCGCTGAGGAATTGTAGAATAATGGTAGTGTGTGGAAACAAAGTCCACCAGGGAGATGTACTACATCATTCGGATTTAGCGCTGCCATCTGCTTAATAGCATTGAGATGACTACAGAGGTACTTATGATCAACCATTCAGAGCAGTGACAGATGCTGCAGAGAGTTAACATGCCAGAGAATGAGGTTTGTTACTAAAATTCGGATTATGTGACAAGGTTGCTGAGAAAGGGGGCTGGGTTTGTTACCTCTCCAACAGCATTAAAGGTTTACTGTGTGCTTTTAAGTTTACTATCAAGAGAGAATGACTAACACAGTTACTGTAGTACAAAAAAAAGTGTAGAGAATCCCATCTGTCTGCTTCATGGTACTCAGAAGTTTCAAATAACTTCTTTAGGTTTGTCTGCTAGCTTTTAAAACTACATACTGCTTGTCCTAGAAAAAAAGAATGCACTTGTCTAGTTTTGCTGTTTCTTTTCACCTACAACAGAGATCAGCAGTCTCAACTTTAAAAGGAATAGTTTGTATAGCTATATGCCTGTGTCTGTAGGGGCAAGAATAAGTCATTCATAGTAGAAATGCAGTCATTTTATGCTTTATTATAATTTACAATTTTAAAACTGTTTGATCTTCAGTGAGGGTGATCTCACCTTCACTCCATTGAAGAAATTAATCTAAATTCTGTTACAAAAGGGGACAAATCAGGACTTGTGAGTTGCTTACTTCGCCTAGTTTTCTGCAATGTTTTCTGGTTTCCACATTTGCCTGTTAATATTCTAGATTTCTCTCAGCGATAACCATTGTGACATTTGCTTAAAGTGTTTCTCAGTTGCTGCTCTTGTATATCTCACAATAATTGCTGCCATTTCAAATCTTACAAAATTTGATCCATTCAAATACCTGTGTTGCCTGTAAACATTAGAGCCATCCAGTCAAGCTAATCTGAATTGAGGGAATTGGCAAATTCTCTTTAGTATACCTATGTTTATTCAGTGCCTGTAGCTCACTCTGTGTTTATTGGTTAATATGTTAGGAAGTGAGAAGTACATGGTGCAACTTTATTTTAAATTATTTATCTACGTGCATAAAAAGGTTATTTGCCATATGGTAATTCCTAAGCATGTTAAAAGCCCAATGTTATAATTGCCATGTTCTAAGGCCTTATACTTTACTGTTCTTTTCAACAGTAACTCATTTAAGACAAAATTTCTTTCAGGTAGATTGTGCACAATGACCCTTTGGTTTGAAAGGTTTGAGAAAGTTTGTGTTTTGTAGCTCGTGGTAGTTAAGGAAAAAAAATAACTGACTGTCAGATTGAAAAGTGGTCTAAAAAATGACCCACCTTGAAATTGGGCAATGGCTGTTGTTCAACTGATGCCTAAATAATACAACTAAATTTAGATATTTGAATCCTTCAGCTCTCTAAAACTCCAGGTTTTGTGCCACTCCAGAGGCACCTTAGTTTTGATAGAAGCTGATTCCTAGCATGTAGTTTTTGCCAAGACCCAAAGATGTGGTCCTCCCCGTTTTCCATTGGGAAATCAAATTTTCAGGTGTACTCTGAAACTGTGCTTAGTAGTCCAAAAGATGTCATTGCTGTCTAGAAGAGGAGGATTCTGTGATTTTTCATAAAGAGCTCAGTATATGAATTTGAAATTAGCTTACGGATGTGTTGCTACTGGTATTTGAAAGTTAATTGCTAACACTTTGTGATGCTCAGTGTTTTAAATTTACATTGTTAAGTTTGTCAGCAATCATGCATTTCCAGGTTGTATAAATATGCATTATATGCAAAACAGTGTCTGTTACTGTAGCTTTTCAAGATGTAATTCTTTGGATTTTAATACTAGTTCATGCTCTGACTTATAAATCAAACCAGTCCACAGCAGTTTGATTTCTGGGGATGGTGCAAATGGCTAGTATTTTGCAGTTGTTGCTTATAAACACCTGGTATGTATGAGCTTATTGGAGGTTATAATTCTGCACAAATAAAGCCTCAGAAGCATTAGCATAAACAAGCTAATGTATCTTTTAACTGAAAATCCCTGCCATGTGGTTTCCTGCTTAATTTTTACGCTAAGATTGTTGGAAGAGATTAATTTTGGCAGTTTTTCAGATCTAGTTTGCATAGCTACTTTCTTTTTTTACCTGTAAAATGTGACAAGATAAAATATTTGTAAGTGCCTCAATAGCACAGATAGCTATAGCTGTGAGTCTCTCATAGATTTTTTTCAATTGGCTTACATTTATATTTTAAATTGGTTTAACATAAGTATATCACATGCTGCACTCATAAAATCAGAAAAGGTTTTTAGAATCCTTGTCATGTTGACGTTAGTAGATTGCTTCAGTATTTAAGAAATATTAGGATTACTTTTAATTTGTACTAATTACACATGGTAAAATGCTTTATAGATACATGGCTTTGCTATTAAACTTAACTATGAATATGCTTCAGTGTTCAGAAAATTAAGTAAGATTGCATTTAAAAATTTAGAGACCTGTTGCAGAAGACAGGTTGTAGTGGTACAAATAGTAGTAACATGAAATTTTAAATACTTGAGGAATCCAAAAGAGGAATTATTTCCTAAAATTAGGTTATTCATTTTGCATGTTTAGTTTAATTTTACTTAAATGATTTTACATCATCTTAAAATGGGTGGCTGAATTACCACAATGTAAGTAAAGAGGATGAATATTTGGTTGGATTCAGGATTTTTTTCCTTGATGACACAGGTGAAACCATGAGAAAATAAGTCAAATAGGATCTTTATAGTCTTTAACAGAAAGAAAGACTCATTAACAATGAATATTTTTTAAATATTAAAAGCTATATTGTAGTTTTTAATGGTAGCTTGTGGAATTAATCATAGTTTAAAAAAATATTAATTGTATGAGTGCTTCAATATAATTACAGTATTTTATTAGTACTTTAAGCTTGGGTGATGGAAATAACGAAGAGAGAGTATCCAGTTGCTAGGCCTCAGCAGGATGCTGCAGCAATGCCACTTGATATATGGTCTTTGGAGACGGAACTTGGATAATGAGGCTTCCAAATCTTACAAATTAAAGTTGTTAGTCATTGAGGAATAACTTTTCAAATGTCTTACATAATAAACTTTCTACCAGTTTCATTAAGAGATACCAAGATAAGGAAGAGTAACTACATACTCTCTCTATAACTAGAGAAAGGACAGCATCATAAATTCACACCTGCGGTAGATAGTGCAGAATATATATAGGGAAGATTTATTTTTCCTTGGTGTGGGGTGGAGAAGGGACTCCACTGAAAACTCACTTGGAAGCCGGTGTCTATTTGTTTAATGAGAAGCATGAAAAATTAGGCTTTATCAGTTTCGAACATATTTTGGTCACAGAATACCTTTTTGTAGATGAAGATTTGACACTATTTTCCTGGTTGCCAGTCAACATACTGTGTCTGCTTACTAGCAATAATTGCAAATTGTAGTTTTTTTTCTCTAATGCTATCCTGTAGTATGTGGTTTGCTTTCAAGGGAAGAAAAATCTTGCCGCCTCTTGTTGGTGAGGAAGTATGTATTTAATTGGGCAACTTTAGAAAAGGGAGGTTGTTGCAGGAAAACTTTAAATTGGTCCTGTTTGTTTCTCCTGCTTCTATTTTATTTTAGAAGAAATACTGGAGCCTGTAAATTGTACTTTTAAGCACTATTTTGGCATCATTCAGTCAACAGATGACAAAAAATACAGTTTAGTAACCATCAGAATTTATCATGGTGTAATTGTTAGGTGCAATGTGCTTGGAGCATACATGCTGATAAGACTAGTAGAGCCCACATAAGCCCAGCAGACACATCTTAGCAGTTAAGTATATTGACTTCTGTTTAACACAATGGGAAGAGGTTTACCCTGTTGTACTTTGAGAGTCAAGGCTCGAACCCTGCCTGTGTAAAGGGCATTAGAGAAGCACTGGAAAGTTCTCAACCATGGTAATACATTGCTTTTAAGATCTGTCAAATGCTTATGATTATGCTGCCCTGGAAACAGTTATATAACCTCTTTAGCCGAATACATTCCTTCATGGCACTTTTATTATTGTTGAATTATAATCATATGAAACTCAAATGCTCTTCATTGTCAGCTGATGAGTAAGGATATCAAATTTATATGAAACTCATGAAAGTTGTATTGTTCCTTCAGTAAGTTAGAAAGACAAGAAGCTATGATGTATATCTTACTGAGAAGTATTTCTAATGACAGAATGGTGACATACAGTCTGTGCAGTTTTTGTGGTTGATGATGTATTAAAGGCAGTGTTTTCTTGTACTCCGATCTGTGATAAGTAATAGCATCTCGCATCTCTAACAACATCAAAAGGGATAACCAAGAATTAGAGGGAATCATACCCACAGCTCCTTTCAGTATTGCAATGGATAATCTAAAGATTTTGCCTAATAGCTGTTAGATCTTCATTATTCTTTGTTGCTTTCACTGTCCTCAGTAGTCCTCTCTGTTTAGAGGGAAAGAGAAGAAAACGCATCCTTTGCCAATCTTAGCATGCATGTTGGTTCACATCTTGTTCTTCATTTAGCAGTTGGAACACATTTGGTATACACCTGGATATTTTAAGACTTCCAGTTTTATTTCCACTGATAGTAGTCCAGTTCACTTCCCCTGAACTGCTTTGCAAACCAGACAACTGTGGGGAGGAGTGGCTGGGGCTTCTAATTCATGGGCGAAACCAAAATACTGATGTTTACACAGCTTCAATTTTTAGTTTTTCTGCTGTTAATTTCTTGTTGTAGCAAATGTTTGACATTTTATGTAGCATTTCTCATGTTTAGGAATGGATCATTGCTGCATTCTATTCATAGTTTCAGGGTAAAGCTGTAGCTCGCTGCTGCTGCTGTTCCTCAGAAGCTTTTTTGGTACTGTGTGCATCAGGCAACTCTGCTACGTGCCATTTACTTTTCCCGTTTTGAGAGATGAGGATGCGAGAGTGGAGTGGGAGGAAACAAAAGACTGAGTTCACAGGCAGTTCACCGGACATTTCAGATGGTAAAACTGTTAGCTTTAGGGAACTGTGTAGATTTCTGCTAGAAATATGTAGACAAACATAGCTTTGTGCCTGGTAGGTCACACCAGAATAGAGATACCTCTAAGGGCATTTCACTATTTAGAAGTGAAATGTATTAAAATTTCCATCATAAAAAATAATTTCTATATATTGATAGCTAAGGGAATCCTTGAGGGAAGGCACTCTGGTCACCTTTTAGGATTACAGGTAATAAGATTTGATATTTATATTATCCAGGTGAGGGTACAATGGGATATAATTGAAGGAAGATTGCATCATTTTTCTGTATTTTATAAAGCTTTCACATGTAGGTATGGGTTGCTTTGAGATCATTATCTGTTTTACAGACATAAACTGAAATGCAGGGGTGAGAGTACCAAAGAAACCTCTGCTAAAAAAGTCAGAACTGGGAAAGCTGCAAGAAAAAACGTGGATGATCTTTTGATACCTTGTTTTTATGCTAGCCTGCTGTAAGGTGCTTTACACAATATTGTGTTCTAGTGATCCACAGAAGCATTAAGAACAGATACTCAACTCAATGTTCAAGACAATTATGGAATTATGAGAAGATTCACTACAGTAATTGTTGTCTTGGAAATAATGTTTGGGACACTTCTTCCTGTTTATTGTTGACGGATGCTTTTTGATACCAGAAGTAGCTGAGCATGAAGATCTGATAGGAGTGATAGAAAGATGCTTGTCCTTGCAGAAGATTTCAGTTCAGATGTGACCATATCAGTCAGGGTTTATCTTATAAGACCTCTTCCTTTATGTTTCTTTCTTTGTCCTTTCTCATTTGTTCTTTCTATTTCGCTGTTCTGTGCAACTTCTGCGTAGAAGGACAAAGGTGATGCTAGTGGAGCTACTCTTAGCAGAAAAGGAAACCTTAGTGTTTGGAGGGATTGTGTTTTTGTTTGGTTGGTTTGGCTTTTTGGTCACCTTCTGAAACTGCCCTGGGTTCTGTTTATAGGGTCGGTTCCAGAGTTATTTGTGATACCAATGTGCAAAAGAAAAAGCAGATTTTTTTTTCCATTTTTCCCCTAGTAAGCATTTCAAGAAGCTGAACTGTTTGCAAAGGCTGTTTTTCATCACTGAGGATGAGGGAAGTTTCAATTCACTCAGTGCTTAAACCCTGTAACCAGGCTTGTTAGTGCTTAAATCTGGGCTTTTCTAGTAGACCTGCTTTCAGTCAGAGACCTTTTACTCTCCATTTAGCAATCAGGCTCCCTGCTGTACTACTTGTTTCAAATACAGAAGTGGCAAAATGCTGATTCTAGAAGATGCCTACATCGAATCTAAAGAGCTGTGGCAATCACGTTATATTCTTACTACTTTTATGCATTTTTTTAAAAAACACTGCAGAACACTTGCACTGTGTGGTTGACATTCCTGTTCCAGGATTGTCCCCAAAGTAGCCTAATGACCTGTTCTGAGATCTTCAACTGTTAGGTTAAACTCTGTCGTTCTGTCTGAAGATAATATTGCAACATCTCTAGACAGAATAAGCTAATCGTTAATATAGCGTAAAAGGTAATTGTGTCTTAAGATCTAACCATCATGTTAAGAGCAGTTATGCTACTTGTTTTTTTATAAAGATTTGTTCTTCTATTACAGTTCATCAAGATATTTTCAGAAACAATCAGCTTAGCAGAAAAGCCTGAGAAATTCAGGTCATATTCCACAATACCTTTGAAAGCTTATGTTGAATATCTCTAAATTAAAGTATTTTAAGACACTTGTCACAGCAGAGTGGTTCTAGAAAAACAGCAGGAAGCTTCCCAGTCCTCTGTTTTACTAGATAAAAAAGCTCCTCTAAGGCTTTACTTGATCAGTGATGTGGTGCTAAAATCTGAGGTTGATCTTCTCTATCTCAGGCTGTTTCTGGAACAGAGAAAAGAGGCATTTCCCACTGGCTTTATTTAAACTACTTAAGCCTCACTTCACACTTCCTCTATGCATTGTGGGATTAATGCCCAGCCCTCAGCAATTGTTGTTTACTAAATTGTTGTTACTAATCCTTCCATACCATTACGTGATTCCATGCTTTTTTGTTAACAGGAAATCAAAGAATTTTTTCTTTGCCATTTCTGTCTTCTCTTGAGTCAGAACAAAGATATTATGCTGGAATAGGAATAGGAAAGAAATTAAATATGTCTCCATAAAAGCAAGGGCTCTATATGTGGAAAAGATCTGAATCACAACTGGCATGAGTTTATTGCACTTGTACTGTTTATGTGATGGTTGGAAAGAGGCTTGAAAACTCAGCTGACTGTACCATGTAATGCAATTAACCATCTACAAAGTAGACACCTGGAGAAGTAAGCAAAAATTAAGCAATGAAAACTGAAAATCACCTCACGAAGACATGTCACATCTGAAAACATAGGAACTTAAAGCAGATTCCAGGTTTAGTCTTGCTGGGTTAAAAAGGAAAGAATGCATGGCACGTTTTTTCCTTATTCTGAAAGGAGAGAGGAACCCTAGATAAAGAAAATGAACATATTTCGTGTTTTTTTTCTCCTTTCTGTGAGACAAAATGAAAGGAAGAAGTAGCAAAGGGCTTCCCTTGCAAAATAAATCCATTAAAGGGAAATACAGAGTTTGAGTCATCTTCAGTCAAAATGCTAAGATTCCAGAGAATCTATACAAAAAATTATAAATGTTAAGGATGTCTTTAAAACAAAAAATGACGTCATACTTTCTGTCCAGAGGAAGAATTATTTAGTATAGCCACTTAATTCCTCTAACAGGATTGGTTCCAACTGTCTGAGTTAATGAGTTCAAATGTACAATTCAAAAAGAAATTTGGTATTGCATGTTCCTTTGACTAGGTTTCCTTTTATCAGATGATTGCTTTGGAAAAAATAAAATTCTGTAAACTGTGATTTCATATGTAGTAATACATTTTTCTGTAACTCCTCTAAAAAAGCCTCAGTTATCTTTGGTCTTGGTTGTGAACTCCGGGGACTTTTGTTTCACCTGTAACAGAGTCTGAAAATAATAATCTTTCTAATGTTTTCTTTTTTAATGAGAATTCCTTACAGCCATCTGTATGTACACTTTCTTTTGGGTCGTAGTCTTTAAGTTGTCTTACTTGAAATGTTGCATTTGTTTAACATACAGTTGAATTGAGAGAGCATTGGCATAGTTGATAGAGCACAAATGAAAGCAGTCAGAGTAGAGAGTATTAAATCGCACTGGACAACTTTACTTCGCATTGTAACTTGTACTTTTTGCACTGGTTATTAATTTTGACGGGTTTGTCTTTTAATAAAGATGGGTCATGATGTACTTTCAGTATAAGTAATTTTTTTTCCTTTCTGATGTTTATTAACTTTGCAGTTTACATGCTGGAAAATGAGTCATATTTTTGTTTAATAGATACTTTAGATCTATGAAATGAAACTCTGAAAAAGTCATTCTGACAGGCTTGACAGATATAGGAATAGGGCTCAGCTGGTATAGGCTTCTAAATGTGATGACAGCCTTAAAATAATCAAGTAGTGTGCAGAAGGATACTGCATGTCAAATTTAAGTTGGTTGTCAGAATAAAGGCTGCTTTATCACTGGCTGCTGCAAAGCAAAACTATATTCTTATGCTTCAAACTGTCATTGTTCTGGGTCCTCATCGCATGGACTAACAAACCATAGATAACATCTAGGTTGTATATAGACACTTTTTTTTTGTGGGTCTTGATAGAGCATTCTGGTTAAGTTTTTGTTTAGGAAGCCTTCTATGAGCAATAACAAATACTCATCCACACTCTTTAGATATGCATTTGCACCAGAATTGTATTATTTCTGGCCTGGATTATTTTGTGGAACTTAAAACCTTTTAGTAAAAAAAAGAAATAAATAAAATCCCAAACCTCAGAAGCAAAAACCCAACAAATGATTGTTGTCTTAAGTCAGTTTAGAAGTGATTATGATGTGTTATTTGTTTTATATAAATGCTTTATTTGCTAATTCATCTTGAGACTGTAATTTTTTTCTCTCTGGTTTTTATTTTGTTAGCAATCAATTGAATGTGAGAAACATTTTGTCAATATTAGTAATTACTTGCTAGTGATCATATATTAGTGATTTCCTTCTCATTCAGAAGGTAATGACTTGGTTGCATCAGTTTGTATTTTCTGAATACTGTCAGCCCTGGGTCTGACTGTGGTTAGAAAGAAAAGTAAAGAAACAATTCAGAAACTTGCTGTTGATGTCCTACAAACATTTCTAATAGACTTGTCAACCATGTAAAAGACTATACATATCTATACTTAAATGAAATATGAAAGCATAAATAGAAAAGTAATATGTAATAACGCTTGTCCTTCAGTTTCCATTCAGTGGTTTCCATTCAGTGGTCTCAGTACAAATAGAAATACCGTTTATGAAAGGGAAGATTATTTTAGGCTATGGTTACGGTATTTATACGTATTTTTGAATCTTAATGACTACAGATTTATGCTTTTAACTGGGTTACTGTTGTAATTTCTCGCCTGCCTATTAAAACGATAGCATTCACATTTTTGCGCATTTGTTGTCTTCTGAAGACGCTGGAACTTGTACATCTATAGCAACTCTGTAACCCTCTGATCATTAGGTTGCTTGCCCTTTATTGCATTTTTATCAGTGAATTCAAAGGTGCAAAGGCAAAATGCTAGGCAACAGTAGCTAATGAAGTTTATACAACAAATTAATTTTTTCAGTACTTACACCTGTTACTCTTTTTTGTTGGCACTTGTAAGATCTTTAATCTTCGCAAGTATAAGTTAAAATATAGCATTCCCACATCCATATTTACAGTGTCCACCAGGGGCTCAGTGATGAAAAATCCTAAATGAAAGTAAATACAGTATTTCTAATTAATGAACAAACAGGACCTGAGTTGTCGTCACATGGATGCTTACCTTTCTTACCTTAAGGCATATCTATATCTTTCAAGCATTCTTTTCAAAGGTAGAATATGTAATTATAAGCATTGCTTCTTAAAATGTAACTGCTTTATTTCTTGTTCTTCCTACTTTCTTCTCCTGTGCAGTGGAGCAGATTACTATGACTATGGCCACGGACTAAATGAAGAAACATACGACTCTTATGGTGAGTACCTTTGTCAGCTGAATGACTACAGTAGTATACTCTTGAAAAAATATAATCAAAGAAGAATTTCTGTAAGTCATGCTTCAGTTCTGCAGTGGATAACAGCTGTTCAGGGATTCCTGCGCTGTCACAGAGCTCCTCATGTGGTTATTGAGAAAAATACTGAAGAAGGTTTCTGTGGTCTGTTAGCTAACATAGTCGTGTGAAACTAAAATCAAAGAACCTAAAAAAGTAAACTCTAAATCGTGCTGAAAGTACCCTTTTTACATCACATTCAATGAGATTTAAGGAAAAAAAATAGCAGTGTAGGTCATTTTTCAGAAGCTGTTTGCAACTGAAAGCAAACAGTTCCAGTGTGGCACAGCTGGCATTGACACTTGATACAAGGTAAGAATATGTGGAAGTTCTCAGCTGAATCCGGGTGTAATTGAGTCCATTTTAGACTTGTATGGTCTTTTTTGTATTAGTCCACTTTCATGCGTCCGTCTTGTGAAATCAAGCAGGGAGTCGTTATGTAAAGGTTATGGAAGTACTTCAGGAAGCTAATAGACATGAGGGCACTAGGTTACTCATATGGAGAAAAAGTAATGCGTAATGAAGCAAAAAACATATGCCAGTGGTAAAGATCACAATTTTTTAAGCTAGAAATGCGGTAGTGACAGGTTTAATTAAACAAATCTCTTACGGATTAGAAGCATAAAGCATGTTAAAAGGCACCTTTGCTTAAAGGGTAAATGTTAAATCTCTGGCTAGAGATCAGAGAAATATAATCTA
>VWZK01009567.1:41410-109987 GCA_013396935.1 Baryphthengus martii
ATCTAGATCACTCAAATCTCAAACATTTGAGGATTGGTTGTAACTAGTGTAAGAGAGCTGTGATTTCGGGTAATGGATGCTTCAGTGATTTTTAGAGCTCTACTTAAAATTTTCCATGATGTATTTCTTGAACTCCATTTGGAAGTGCTTCCTGCTAAAAACTAAAATGACCTCAACTAAGTTGATAAATACACCTGATACAGAAGTTTTCTTGGTTTTGTCTGCTTAAACTAAATCGTTTTGCTTAAGGGGCAAGTCAGTTCATCAAAAGTCACTTAAAATTCCTCTGTACTCCAGCACTTTCATTTGGTGTTGATAAATATATAGCTTAAATCTTTATTTCAGTATTAAACTGTTTGCCATTATAAGCCTGATATTTCTAAGACTACAGTTTTGCATTCATGAGATAAAAAAAGTACATGAAACTGCTTAATGTAGATAGAGTTGAACAATGGGGAAAAATATAGATTGAGTATTTAAGACTGAAAATATGGACTTTTCATTGCTTTTGAATTTAAAATTAGCTTTCTGTTTATCAAAGCACAGCCACTCAGAACATTAAATGATGTATTTACTCAAGTTGAGAGGAAGATTATAAATACCTTAAAGAATGATTATGGATTACAGCCACTGAAGTTTTTGCACATACAAATAGTTACACATTTCTTAACTAGTTGACACTCAAGTACCTTCTTAAATGCAGAGTTAGATAGATCATCCTTATAGTATGTAAAGAACATTAGGTGCCTCAAACTAGAATTCATAAGACCGCATAGTGAGCAGATAGTTGCTGGCTCGGAGGAAACATTCTCAGGAAGTACCTGAACTTTTCCTCCTCTGAGAAGCTCAGATGCCAATCCAGAGGATGTAGGAAGAATATCACTATTTTTAGGATTCTGAACCCTGAATTAGCACCAAAATGAAAACTGATGAAAAGTAAGGTGACTCTTTACCCTACTGATTCAATCAATGGCTTGAATAGGAGCAACTATTCCCCCTAAAGTATAAGTAAGACTGCTTTTTGTGTAAACAGTTTCTTGCTTAAAAGACAGGATATTTTTAATACTTACCCCTCATCCAGCTGCCTTTGCTGTTAGGCTAGAGTTCCTTTTCTTTCTTAATATAAACCTTGCTTTCTGTGTGAGGAACCATGAGAGGTTGCTTCTCAATTGTATCATTCTGTTATCAGATTCCTTGGGAACTTGCCTGATCTACGAGTTTAATTCTTTCAGCCTTTACACCAAGTTTGAACCTGTTCCTTTAACCTCCTAGGCAAATGTTCTGACCACCTAGGTATGATCTATAACTTAGGCTTTGCAGGCAACCACCTGTGTTTTTAAAAATGATGTAACTAGGATGAGACTTCTGTGAAGAGATTGTGGAATTGGACCCTTGATTTACGAGATTCATGTCACCAAGTTTCAGATTATCTTGTCTATGCAATTGCCTTTCCTTTGAAAGTACAGGGGTTCTTTGATTTTTTTTTTTAATGGAGTAGAAAGACAAAGTGATGCCTACATTTAGATTCTACTCAATTTCTGGATTGCATTGGGTTCACTTGGACACTTGTCTGCTTAGGATAGGGCAATTCTGCAAAGTAGATATGGAACACATACACTGTTTTCAGGTGTGACTTTTTGGGTTTTGGGGGTTTGGTTTCTTTCTCACAGAGGTGATATGGTAATCTGATTTGTGTTTACTTGATTAAAGTGTATCTCAGAATTGTTTTATTATACTCTGCATTTGGTTCTGTTTTCCCTCTTGTAAATAATGGCTCTCATTTTTAGGCAATACTTTTCTACTTTTTTGCAAATATTTATTACTATTGAAATGTGGTAGGATGATGAAGCATTAAATATAGTACAAGGTTTTCACAAACTTATTTTGTTAAAATTCAAACAAGCAGCAATCTCCCTCACTCTTTTTTTTTCCTTTGATAATCTGCCTTCCTGTTTTAGCGGAAGTGTATGTTTGCAATGAAGTTGAATATTGCTCCTAGGCTGTTAACAGCCACAGATGTTTGTAGTGATTCTTGAGGCTTTTCATTCTTGGACTTCGTATTTGAATAAACTGGTAATGATGCAAAGAAAGTTATTTCTAAGGGCAGCTTATTTCCTTATCCATAGTTCATGTTCTTCATTCATTTCATCCTGACATAATTTGAATAAACTGGTAATGATGCAAAGAAAGTTATTTCTAAGGGCAGCTTATTTCCTTATCCATAGTTCATGTTCTTCATTCATTTCATCCTGACATAATTTGAATAAACTGGTAATGATGCAAAGAAAGTTATTTCTAAGGGCAGCTTATTTCCTTATCCATAGTTCATGTTCTTCATTCATTTCATCCTGACATAATTATTTGTAGGTCTGCTATTATAGCTGACATTTCTGTGTATTTACAACAAGCAGGTCCAGCTGATTGCCAGAGCCCTAAATATTTTTGCCTTGGCCTGTCACGCTCCGTGCTGTAAAAGTGCTGAAAAAGCATTGTGAAATAGCGCATACAGATGTGTTGTATCCAGATCTTTTGGTTCAAGCATTAGACTTCAATTTGTACACCTTGGTTTCAGCAAGTAACATGTCACCATCTAATTCACAATTAAATAAGGAAAAAATACAACATCTGAGAACGTTAAAAGTGGTCTAACTATATTTTCCTTTCTTACAGGGCAAGAAGAATGGACCAACTCACGACACAAGGCACCTTCTGCAAGGACAACAAAAGGAGTCTACAGAGACCAGCCATATGCCAGATACTGATTGTACTGTCTGATGTTGTGAAATATCCAATCTCCACCAGTCCTGTATACTGTTCAAAGTAATTTTTTCTATGAACAATCCCTTTTTATTAAATCCAAGCGCATAAAAATCTGAATGGATGGACTGAACTTTAAATACTTTGTTGAAAGAACAACCTGGACAGAAGGATATGTAAAACAAGGAACTTTGTTATTTCCAAACTGTATTTGAAAAAATAGGTGATCAAAAAAATAACCTTTGATTAACTAGTGTTAAACAAAAAATAGGTTTACTAAATATGTTAGTCCATTCTTTTAACATAAGCGTAACCTTTGATTTTAAAGGTTTTCAACAATTTAGTTCTTAGCTTTTATTTTCAGCCATTTGCTAGATTTTCTCTTTGCAAACATGCGTAAAAAGGGAAGCAAATTACAAATGCAAATAATGTGGTATTTTGTAACTCAAGTATTGAAATGTTCTGTAGTGTTAAGCAAAGTTTTACTCTTGCTTGATACTAAATAAACTTTTGAAAGAAAAATCAGTGTGTGTGAGATTAATTTTATGCTTTATCTTATAATAAAACTTCATAAATAGTAGTAAACAGGGAGAAATGTTTAACAGTGATCAGCATAAAAGGCTCCTATTAAACATTGTGCAACTTCTTTTAAAAAATGGTATAAACCTAAATGTACGTATCTTTATATACTCACAGTAGATATAAATGCTGTTTAAAGTATCCAAATGGTATGGATCTGCTTGAGTGCCACATTAAATCAAAATATTTTTGTTAAAAATGGTTTAAAATAGCTAATGAATTTTCTGAAAAAGATGTGACTAGTTTTCATCTTGTTGAGCATTTTTTCACTAGTGCAACTTTGGAATTTTTATGAGAATTTTGATACGTTAATGACCACCTCGCTCCGTGCTGGAAGCAATAAACACAAAGCTATTAAAGACTTTCTGACTTGACTAATTGAGGTCGCTTTCGTCAGAGGCAGAGGATGTGTAACCCTTAAAACGGTCTTCATTTGCAAAGGTAAATAAATCAAATAAGATTTTAATCTCACTTAATTTATCTTAATATAACCAATAAAAACAGGGAGGCTACAACTTAGAAAGTTTCATTTTAGAATGTAGGAAAGACTTTGAGGACACCTAAATTCTCATTTTAAAAAGTTTAATTTGTGTTAGTAATCTAAAAAGCCTTAGCTTAGCTAGTTAAATTTGGACAAACTATTCCCTATTAAACAACTGTAAAACCTCATAACCAATAGTTTGCAATATATATTTTCCCATAAATTTTAGTAACTTAAACATTACAAATGTTATCTGAAGCCTTTTGTTACTCATTGCTTGTATTAGTTATAGTTTGATTTGCATTGCTTTCTTTAGTTTTTCTTTAAAAGTCTTTGAAGTTTTGTAAAAATCTTTTTTCTTTTTTTTCTATTGTCAGGAAACTCACCTCTTTGGACAGCCAAGAGAACAAACCCCTTAATCTTCCGATGCTTTGGTAGGTGTCTTCAGTCATGTATGAAATTAATGGTGCTTTTGATCAGGTCCTTAGTTCTTTATACGCGAGGCTTAAGTTTATGTGATGATAACATGGACTGAGCTGGACAGAAGCAAAAATTGTTGGCTATTTTCAATTCTGGTGGGAAAAAGTCATAGTTTTAAACTATTACTAAACAGGACATTAAACTGTCCCAGTGTGCGGACACAGTTCTCTGGCTGTTAGCTTATTGAAATGTATCCATGGCTTTGACAACATTCCAAGCAATTCAGTAGCTTATTGTACAGAGGAAGGTGAAAGAAAATGAATGTAATTTTATGCTGGTAGTATACAAATGGGAATTTAAAACTCTTATCTGGTCAGCAAACATGTCTAAAATGGTTTTCCAAAGCTGAAGAAAGCATTTTGTAGAATGATTTTCTAAGTCAAGCATTTCTGCACAAAGTGCAGACTGATTTTTTTTTGGCACAAATGAAGGAGAACGAATCCATTGAGGAGCATTAGCTGAAGAATAGCTAGCTCTACTGTTTCTGGTGAATTAAATATATAAAGTAAAAAAATAATTCAGTTGTATTTATGCTCAGATTGTATCTATTTTATATAGAAAAGATTTTTTCTTTATTTCCTGTTTGGAATGGCAATTCTTCTTGTTAACCTCATGATCTCAGAGTCTTTAGATGACATGACTTGGATAGAGGTCTGTAAAATATTGCATTTATTGCACATATACTGTATACATATGTATATACATACATATATGCACATATTCTGTATACCACAGAAAATTTAAGAAATTTTCTTAAAAGGCTAAAGGAACTTTTTGTAAATAGAAAATAGTTTTAGAAAGATTTTGGAAGTATTTTAAAGGTATAAGGCAAAAGACCCTTTTAAGGTGAGGAGAGTTTGGAAATTTCTATCCTCTGGGGTTCAAAGGGGAAATATTCAACATCAGCTGCTAGAACTGCTACGGCAAAACTGAGTGTGGAAACATCTTTTAAAAATGTTTATAATGGAATTGGCCAAGTCTCTATTTTTGTTCACGTCTTAAGTTACATAATACAATGAGTTATGTGCCATAACAAGTTTTCATTTGCAAATACGAAGTTTTATGTTAACTGTATATGATGAAACTAGATGAGTTGAAACTAAAATACCTAGTAGCAAGGATGGCTAGTAGACAAATAAGTGCATCGGAAGTGAATTCAACCTTCTGTAATATTTATCCAACTCCCTTTTATTTTTATGCCTCCTATATGGAGGATAAATAAGTCAGCCTGTGTTTGTGACATGTCTCTGCTACTCTGCCTTGAAGTCCTATAAACCTCTGAACTATTTCAGGTTCCCTTTGAGGGGTAAAAAAAAAAGCGTCCCTGTCAAATCACGCAGAGGCTGTTTGGGTGAACTGTTGTGTGACAGTGTCACGTGACTGGATGTTGTGGGTCACATGAGTAAATTAAAAGAAAATTCCCCTCCTAAGAGCACACGCATCCTGTGGTCAGATGTGACTGGTTTGGTCATGTCCCAGATGTGTGGCCTTATGATGCTCTCATTAAATAGCTGTGGCACACCTCGACAGAAAAATTTAACCCTTTGAGTCTGATTTTATTTGTTCTTTTAAGGAGTTGCAAGATATAAATTTGATACGTCTGAGAGTCTACATATATTTGGCCTAATAGTGTTATGAATTTTGAATCTGTTAAGATGATCTCCAGATGTCCTTTCAAATCACTTACCGTTCTGTGATTCTGTGAAGTCTTCGTTTTTCCTATGTTCTACCTTGATACATCTTATTTCTCCTAAAAAAATGTGTTTTCATGCCTCTTAAAAAAAGGTTGCACAGATTCTCATGTCTTATACATGTATATACAATAAACTATGTCAATTTAAACAGCTGGTATTAGGTATTCTCAGAAACTACATATTTGCAGGACAAAATTTCTTGTGACAGTTCCTGAAATAACATGCACTAGCCTTGTGTTCTGCTATTGCATTTGTGGTTGTTTTGGGGATTTTTTTTTGGGGTAGTCTCTGAAATTAAATCCTCTGTATTCCCATAATAGAGGGAAAATAATCTAGAAAAGGTGTCTAAATTAAAAAAAAAACAACAAAAAAGCCAAAAAAAAACCCTACAACAATGTACAAGGCAGTCTTTCTTTTAATGTGACAAACTAACCTAGATGTGTTTATACATTTCAGTAGGATTTGTATTCTGACACCAGTCAATTTCTGTATGTTACTGGTCAAACAAGTGGTGTTAATTATTATAACTAATCATATCATTAATTTGCCGTTATCGAGCCCTTTTATCACATTTGCACTGAATTTCAATGACTGCAGTTTCTGCAATGGTTTCCATAAATCTACATACATTATATGCATAATTGCCTCATCTACTGCCTGTAATCTGACAGACTTCAGAGAACCCATAGTCACTAGTCTCAGGATGTATACAAATAAATTTTATTTTGCTCTTTTTCAGGAACTTCTGCCATGTTAATTATGGACTGCTTAGAGCATTGTACTTGTCCGTGTGCCTAGACAACGAGACAGGCTACGGAGTATGAAAATCCTGTTCAGCATTTCTTGTATTAAAGCCTTAAAGTGTATAACAGTATACACTTTTCAAAGTATTTGTATATTTAAACTCTTAATTGTTTAGTGATGCAACAATGTTTTATTTGGATCTCAATAAAGAATTTTCATCTAAGTTCCTGTTACAAAGCAATAATGCAACTTCATGTTCCTTCAGTGACTCTTTTTAGCCTTATGCAGCAAGTGTAAGAGAGTGCGTGAGGTCTCATGACTAAAATTTAAATGCTTTGGGAATCAGTTTGTCTAATGTATGAACAACATGGACAAGTTAAAATGAAGATTGGTGTTTTGTGCTGAAGCTTTTCTTAATAGCTAATTGTAAACAGATCTACTCAAAACAAGACAGTTAGAAATGATACTCCAACTTCTATTTCCTTCAGAATCTTGTATAACATGAAAGTGTTTTAATTCCTGTCAATTATAATATGCTGCTTATTCTCTTTCACTTGGTGTTTGATGCATAGAAATATTTTCTCTAATATAATCACAGGTTTTCTAGTAGTAGACTCTTGGAGGAGACTTTTACACCTTGATAAATCTTGTATTTAACAGTCATGTTTCCTCAGTGCTTTCTGATTTATATTAATTGTGATTGTGATAATTTGTAACAGAAATAAAATTCTGATAATTTCATTTCTCATGTTTTTTTCCTAAATACTGCTTGCAAAGTATGTGTCCCATTCCTCAGTTACATTTCTATCAGATACATTTTTTCCTCACTGAAAATGTCAAATTCATCCCAAAGAAAGCATAATTTGGGTCTGTATTTTATTTTTAAAACAAACAATATCACTTAATAGTGTCACATTATGCATTCATAACTTCTAATACCATATACTAATTATTGACTTTGAAATATATAGGGATGTCGAGAAAAATTGAGAAAATGAAGATTTTGTATTAACCCTGGCACCAATCAAAGTGTCAAGTAAAATATTTTTAATAGATGAAGAAAACTTTGTGTTAAAAGTCTATATATTTAGCCTTGAAATAATTAAGGTGATTTTAGCGGTTAATTTCACAATTTGTAAAGATTTTCCCTGCCATCATCTCTTGCTGTACTACAATTGCATTTCTGCAATGATTTCCACAGCAAGCAATAGTAATTAGTTAAGTAAAAGCAAAATCCAAAAACCTTTGAATGAGCACAGGAGATGTATAATAATGATCCCCTTTAGAATGACAGGCAGGAACCTCTGGAGTGGAACAGCACCTAATGTTTTAAATGCTAGCCAAGTATAAAAATGGTATATGGATACCATGGGGGGAATTTAGATAAGCAGAATGTAATTTCGCTGGCTGTAATTTGGATTGGACACCACGATTACCGACACAATCTCATTTGAGGAGTGCTGTGAAATATTTAAAGAGTGAAGTATCAAGTCTTCCACTCTGGAGTCATGAACAACAGAGCTTCTTAGTGTCAATACTAAAATATTTTGTTAGTATGATAGTCACATCTTTAAGTCAAAGCTATCTGGCAAATCTGGTTAATTTTTCTGACTTCTTGTCCTGAGTGGCCTGACATAGGAACGGTTGGGGTCCAGTCAAGGTGGGTTGACTGCAGATTATCCAGCTGTTTGTCTTGCAAATACTTTGCTTCGTTTCACTAAAAACTTAAGGACTGACTATTTCTGTGCTTTGAAGCCTTAATTTCTTAATTTCTGCTGGTTTTCATTTTCACTAGGTAGAAATTTATGTGTTTCTTGTGATTGTGTTTTGAGTGGAATCTGTCTCATTTCTGAGTGAATGACAGAAAACTATTGCAACCATGTGCTGTCACTGATGACTTCAGCTTACACTGTGGAACAGGCCTGATGCTCTGTTCTGGCATCTTGTTCTACATGACATTGCCTTACTTATAGGTTTTGAGCACAGACATGAGACTGCTTCTTCAAATGAGTTGTCTAGTCTGCATCACAATCTTTCCAAAAGTGTTTATCCTGATGTAGGGATGTCACCACATTTAGGTACATAATGTATGAAATAATATTCTGGGACTATATTGGAACAAATCTTGAGCTCGTGTCTTTCTAAATTATATTGCAGAGCATACTTTTCAAGTTGGAACTTCATCTTTCTGGGCAAAGTATCTGAAAAGTTAAAGATCAAAATGCAAGTTGTACTTAAAAATAGATATAATGACTGGTGATAAACAGGATCAAATATGACCTTGAGCAGTTCTGCTTTGATTTCTCCACACAACTTTACAGTGTTTTTTACTGTTTTATTATTATAGCTGGATTTTTGTAGCAGCTTCAGAATTGTGTGCTAAAGAGCCCAACTTACAGTTGAATTTCCAGATTACCAATATCCAAGAACTTCAGTAATGTTGCAGCTGAGTAAATGCACACCAAGAATCAGAATATCTTTGACTTCAAGTTTATGAAAAAGATTAATTGGATGAAGGCACTGAAAATTATTTTCACAAGCTCAGCAATTTTGTCTGAGACAGCAGCATTTGTTTAATGGGGAGAAAAACCCCTTTGGTAATGGAAATTACTGAAGGTATTTAGTGTTAAAGCACATATTGCTAAGATGATAAATGTTTGTACAGCCTCAGATACTTCAATGAGTTTGCAGTGCATTGACCCTTGTCTTCAGGCAGGCTCTACAATTCTAACTTGAGAGAACATCTCTGGCAAACTTGGATTTTAAAAGTGCTTAGAAACTGTAGCCGAGGGCAGAAATAAAGCTGCTTTGCCGTGTAGTTCTTTTTTAGGTTCCGCATTGGGAAAGTATTAAGAAAGTATGAAATGTCATCATTCCTAAAAATAACAAATTATGGAACAGGCTCAATGGAAACTTTCAGTTTGCAGGCAAAGATATACTTGAAAATTATGAAACTAACAGCTTAGATTTAATAAAGGTTTGTGACAAAATTTCCCAGAAATCTTTATATCAAGTAATCAAAATAATTCAGACTCTTTCAAGATAAAAAGATACTGAGCTAGAATTCCTGACTAAACAAGGTTCTGCTCTTATTACTCTGGGAGAAATCAAATGTAAGTCGGTCACTGGAGCTGAGTTTCTGCTTTTGCAAAGCTAAACAATTAACCAGTTCTTTATGCCTAGAACCACTTGGTATAAAACAGCTTGAATGACCTTATCTGTATAGTCTCACTGAAATTTAGAATCAAGAAAAAATTTCACCTGAAGTGAAATGCTGGCCCAATTGTCAAGATAAAAGAAAGTTCGAGGTTATTTTATTGACCTCAATAGACTGATTTCTACTTTTTTCCCCTCTTATGCAAAACATTGTGAACTGTTCCAGGTGCTTACTCAAGCAGCAGCTGATGAGCTCAAGTTATTCAAATTATTTGTCTTTGACAGAAGAATAAGTAATATTATGCTATTGCTGTTGATCTGTTTGTGAAAGATCCTGATGCCCTAAACATGTCATGATGATGAACACTTTTTATTCATTTGATAACTTGCCTTGCTGCTTCATTCTTAATTTATTAGTGTTATATATTTATTATATATTCTTGATTATTTCTTCATGCTTCTATTAAGAGTTGGGGTTTCTTAATGTGGAATTAGCTGTGTCTTACTGGGATAAAATATGCAGACTCCATCTCACAGAATCCATTACTCTTATTAAGGATATATTAAAAATGAAGGAAAATATATTTGTCTCTAAGTTCATTCTTCTAATAATGTAATTACCAGTTGAAGAGGCTCTTGCTTCAGATAGTAAGACTGCTGCAGAATTACACTGTTAAACACATTCACAGAATTTGGGCTTTGAGATTGTTTTGCAATGTTCATGTCACAATATAAATATTTACTCGTTTAAAAATTCAGTAGACCTTTCAGGATACTTAATTATAGGCTTGAAAACAAATGAAAAGACTAAATATGGTGAATGCTGCCTACATGAATATTGAAAATCATCTGATTAATGGTGATCAGAATTATACACAAGTGAAAGTGAACTTTGTTTCAATTTTTTACACCACTTGAGGCTCTAACTTCGAAAGATTTGAATAGAAAATTGCCTTAGACATTTAAAATATTGCAGTGATGATTTTCTCATACAGCATATTAATAAAGAAGTTTGTTTTCATAATTCACTTGAAGACTGTACTATTATTACATCAGAAATAGAGTCCCTCTAAGACTGACAGAATTAAGGAAGTGTAAGTGAAGAAACCAGAGACGATCCTCAGGCAATTACTCCTCTTGAAAGAACTGTGGAATAAACACATATGGGATTGTTAACTTCTGTTGTATGTTTTACAGTTAAAAAGCAATCTAAATACTAAAAGCCATTTTGGATTTCAAATTCTTGAATGGAAGAGGAAAGTCTCCATATTCCAGAGCGGATCTTCCCTGAGCTAGCTCATGAAGCCATGCAAGAGCTACTAATCTTTAAAATGTCTTTTGTTTGGTTGGTTTTGGCATAGACTATTTCAACAATTTTTCCCTGGAGTTCACTCTTTAGACATATTTGATGTTAGGAAGTTGAAGTGATACATTCTACATCAGAGGAATAAGAAATAAATAGGTCACAGGCATGGTTAATAGTCGCTGCCTCGCCTTTCTTACCTATATTGGGATAGTCTGGTGTTGGAATCTCTCCCATAATAGGAATAACTTCACTAATCATTGGTGATATTCTTCAAATCTATAAGCAGATAATTTTTCTAAATCCCTCAATCACTATTCCTTTCAAAGGTCACTTTGTGTACTTCTGTGTAATATCTATATGCACGTGTACATAATTTAACCTATTTGGTGAGGGCTCTTCAGAAGAATAATTCAAAGGACAGAAGATGATGTCTTGCTGTGAGAGGCTTAAAAAGCTTGATTATGGTTTATAATTGCTTGCACAGGGAGAAAATAACAAGTACTAAATGACTTTAATCTAGTGGTGGAAAGAAGTAGGAACTAACGCTGAGTGTAAAAGCCCTGCAGTTTTAAATGAGGAATTAGGCTCAAATGAGAGTGATTAACCACAGCAGCAAGCTATGTACAGAAGACTGGGCTTCTGTTGGTTTTTCTACATAGCAGACTAGATTGAATGGTCTAATAACCTGTCTAAACTGGAAAGTCAAGGATCCATGATTGTTGTATAAAAATTCTAACCATTACAAGAAAGGACTTTTTTCCACCTGATTTTTGGACTAGTAGAGTAATCTGTAAGGTTTAAGATGATCAAAATACCTTTTCTTAACAAGGATGAATCCTCCATTTTTGTATATATGTTATATATATGCATCATACTCATTTTACTCCTTTTACAAACAGTGAAAGCGATGGTAAGTCGCTATTTACTGATACTACCATACCAACATAACTCTTTTTTTCTCATCCAGACAACATTTAGGCAACATTTAGAAATCTTGTGTATTGCTGTGGTTGGCTTGCAAATGATGCTTTTTAAAAAACAGCATCTACTTAAATTACAGAATTCTCTAATTTTTGATAAAGAAAGAGGGTGGGGTTTTTTAATTCTGATTTATGTATCTACAGCTCAGATGACAAGCTCTTGACCGGTTGCCCAGGCTCCTCTTATAGTCAACTAAGAGAAGCAAGCTCATAGGATAGCTCATCTTTTTGAGGCAGAAGTATGCTGAGATCAGGTGACTCAGCCTCTGACAGCACTTGGCACTTCCCCTTTGATTCATACAGGTGATTAAATTTATTTGGATGTTTGAACCTTACATGTCTGAAGTGAAGCGTGATGATTCCCACTCATATTTCTATTCCAAATCCAGCTTTGTTGATACCTTGAATACAGCAGAAATTGATGGAGTCTGGAAATAGATACTTGGAGAAAATCACTGAAGACAACTCTCATGCCAATTCATGGCAATGCGTGTAGATGTGGTTTGCTACACTATAGAGGAGGCTGTTCCAGAAAGGTGGGCATAGGTGAGAGGATGTGTATGTAACCATGTTTGTTACCTGCTGCCTGTCCTTCTCTCCATTCTTCCTTCAGCAAAAGTTCTATACAAAAGTTCTGCTTGTGGTAAGCAGAAAAGAAAGGCAGACTGTCTTTTGATGGCTTCTTCTCCAAAAGCTTCTGTGGCATAACGTTCTTGGCATATGTATTTATCAGGATGTTTTCGTACTCAGTGTTTGTTTTCAGAGCCTTCTGTTAAACATGGCTGCATGGTTTTGTTTGTTTGTAAGCATCATAAGTCTAAGGATTAGCCAGGATATTGACTGAGAGGACTTGAACAAGGGGGAGTTTATGGTTACGCTATAAATGTTAGTTGCTGCTTAAAGGAAAGTTTCAAGTGAGATTGGCTGAAGGAAAGTAGACACTAGAAAAAGCCGTTGAATTTCTGTGCATAAATACTTAGAACAATAGGATGTAAAAGATTTCCTATTTCAATCTAGTATATAAAATATTACTATGAAGTCCCCACTAATAACCATTAGACGCTGAACAGAAGGAAAATAAAAACCTCCAGTCTACGTATCCAGTTGTCCAGAGCTGTAGAAATAAGATTATCTCTTCTTTGGAATATCTGCAGGAAATCTTTCAACTAGGAAACAGAAAATGTGCAACCCTTCTGCTAATGGAAACCTCAGACTTCTGTGGTGCTTAGTATTTAAGGCATTCACTAACTTTCAAATGCTGTTAAGCAAGAGGTGATGCAGATAGATCACTTTGCACTATGCAGAAGAGCCAAAACAAGCCTGAAATGTATCATTAGTGCAATATTCCTCAAACTCAAATTTTCACAGAAAAAAAACCACATTGCTGTGCAGGAAAATATGTATTGGGAACAAAGTTACTATTTTGTTTCAAAATACATTCTTTCAAAACTTTTTTTGAGAATGCCTATTTTTAAAGCATAACTTTCTCTCAGGTCATGCCTAGTGTTGCTAGGCCACTCAAAAGACATGGGAAAAACAAAGCAGAAGCATAAATAGCAGAACACTGACACAGAACTCTCAAGCTGTAGTACTTGGTATTAACATGTGGTGACCTGCTCTAGGTGGCCCTGCTTGATCAGGGAGATGAGAATGGTATGACTTCAAGAAGTTCTTTCGAACCTCAACCATTCCATGATTCTGAGACATAGTAATATCATTGTGATGGAGGTTTACTTGACCTGCCCTGCCATGCAATGTATTAAATGTCTCTACCTCCCTTCGCTCCCATTCTCTAGAAGTGCCCTTGGTAAATTCAGGTTGGCTGTTCCTGGGTACATTCTTGTCCTTCATGTGAATGGAAATTTACATCAAGATATTTACATCAAGCTGGATTTGCTCCATGGCCTTCTCAGAGTTCACAGTTATGCCAACCAGCCTGTAATTCCCTAGATCCTCATTCTTGATGATAGGCATGACATGACATCCAGGCATCAACATCATTGTTCTTTGGCTTTATATTTCATTTCATATATCGCTGGGGGAGGGAGGGGGGGGGGGGGGGAAATGTGTGTAGGAAAAAATGAGAAGTATCTTCCCCAAATCTTCCCATATTTTTCATTACCTAGTACACTGGACTAGTTAGTCAGCATTTACCCAACTGAAGGTAATAGAGAGGAACCTAAATGTAGAGAAGTGGTTCTTCCTTTCCCTTCTGTAAAAATGCATGAAAAGTAGGATAAAGGTATACTACATGCTTTCTTGTTGTTACTTTTTTTTTTCCCTCAAGTCAGTCATGGTAAAAGAAAGATGTTTACACATCTTTTTTCCTCCCTGAGCTAGTAGGCCTTGGGACCACTACAACAATTTTGTTTTGTGCAGTCTTGAAGGATGCTGTAAGCATCTGTGGGCTTTTCAAAGGTTCTTACATCCGTGAATGTAAATCGCTCCAGTGTACGTTGAAGCTTATGTGTTTCAGGTATATTGGACCCACAAAATGCAATCTTAAGTCTGGATTGTTGTTGTTCTAGGTTCCTTTATAGATAGCTGTGATAGAAAGCTGTTGAAGAAAGGGAGAGCCAGGCATAATTTGACTAGCCTGAGGAGCACTCTTCTGTGCTAGAAGCCTTATTTGGTTGCCTGATGTCAGCTGACACCTCCTTACTGACCCACATGAACAGCTTTTGAAATAATTGCAGTTGTTAATATAGTAATAGAATTAATTTGTTAATGAATAAACATGCTAAAGATGAAGCCTGTGTTCCTCCTCTGTCTTCTCTCCTGCGCAAACACAGACAGTCAGCGAGCTGATTATAAATAAGTTCCAAATGATCAGCATATATTAGCAGGAAAGAGGTGACTTCCTTATGCCACCCCTTCACCAGATCCATTATTGTCATTCACTGCTGATACCCTGCTCTGCTAATTCAAGTGGAGGATTGTGTAAGTGGGAATGCTGTTAATCAGATAGTGCTTGAGAAACAGTGTTCCTTATTAATCATCCCTGCAGATCTTTTGTTCTACTACAGGTACACCTAGACAGCAGGCAACAATTTCAATTATATGCAGGCATTTATTTTCAAAGAGCTTCTTTGTTTTGTTTGTTTGTTTTTTTAACTAACAAAAACCATAAGCCCCCTCCCCCTCAAAAAAAAGCAACTAGCAAACTTCAATTTATTTACATTCTTTTGAGTACCTGCAGTATTTCACATCCCGTGGGCAGCACACAACACCGCAGTAGTTCATGTATCTGTGAACATACTGTTCCTATTAGGTCCAAGAGGCTTTGAAATTAAAAAGCCTCAGCTGTGTTTTAGGACAAGACTCCTGATCCATCTGTATCTTTCAAAAGAACAATAGTCAGAATTTTATTTACCTGATCATAGTATGTTATAGTTTGATTAGGACAGAACAAGCCTTTAAAGATCAACAGCTTTGATTTAAGAAGCTACTAGCCCTAATACAAGTCACCAGTCTTAAAGCATATAGAGCTCAAAATTTTACCATTAGAGTCATAGTTGCAAATCAGAGCTGCTCTATTTATCAACAAAAAGCAGACCTTGTAAGTTGCTGAGCTGAGATAAAGATGGGGAGATGACTGTGGTAGGTTGAGCCAGGCTGGACATTGGATACCCACCACAATGTGCTTTCACTCCTCTTCATCTGAACAGGGGAAGAAAACACTACAAAACGTTCATGGGTCGAGATGAGAACAGGGAGATCACTCAGCAATTACCATCACAGGAAAACAGACTTGGGGAATTTAATTTAGTTTGTTGCCAATCAAAATCAGGGTAGGATAATGAGAAACAAAATCAAATCTAAAAACCTCTTCCCCTCACCCCTCCTGTCTTCCTGGGCTCAACTTCACTCCCAGTTTCTCTACTTCCTCCTACCAAGCAGCACAGCGGGACAGGGAATGGGGTTTGTGGTCAGTTTGTCACAGTTGTCTTTGCCGCTTATTCCTCTTCACACTCCTCCCTTGCTTAGGTGTGGGGTTCCTCCCACAGGAGACAGTCTTTCTCTAAAGGAAGCTGTGACATCCCCCCATGAACATTCATCTGCTCTGGCTGCAGAGTGGATATCTGCTCCACCATGGACAGCTGTGGGCCACAGGGGGACATGCTGCCTCACCATTCACCATGGTCTTCATCATGGGCTGCAGGGAATCTCTGCTCCTGGCCTGCAGGACCTCCTGTGGCCTCAGGCTCCCTCTGCTGCTGTTTCCTCTTCCTCTGCCTGGGCCACGTTTGGCCCTTTCTGGAGCCTGTTTTCCCCTCCGTGCCCCCTGTCTTGGCTGAGGGGCTCAGCTGTGTCCTGCGAGGGGGACCTTGGAGCAGCTGGGACCCACTGTATCTGGCCTGAGTCAGCCTCTGCACTGCAGACACCTCTGCCAGCACCAGAGCATGGACATGCTGTAGATTATCTAAAATATATTTATCATAGTATCAGTCTTTTGTTATCAAATTTTCAATTATTTTCATTTTGTAACCTACAGTAGCTATGATCTGTGCATTTCCAACACTGCAGAAAGTATCAGAAGCAGAAGTCCCACTGCCTTCAGTGGAACTCTTCTGGCCTTACTAGTGCCCTGCCTCAGGTCCCTGTATTATTCCTTGGTCTTCTGCAGTAACTCTCTGAAATTAGTGCTGATCACAAGTTCTTTTCATTTACTCACATGCTGTGCTCTAGGATCGATACTGTATGGTCACAGTACTGCTATGGTAACGCATAATGCTATGCTGCAATATTATCTTGGTGAGTAAATAAACTGAAAACACCTTTAGATGAAGTTTGTTTGGATAAGTCTCCCACTCCTATCTCATGTACCGATGTCTGATTAAGATACCTGAGCATTCCTTACCATACAAAGCTCAAGATTGCTAGTTTGAATGCCTCAGTACTTAGGGCTACCAGACCTTGGGTCTCTATTCAGTGGATGAGAGGAGCAGATCTGACTCCCCGCATTGTTGCAGAGTCGAACTCAAAATGCTTCTGTTTACCTGTGTCTAAATCCATCACTTAAGCCTAAATTTTGCATATGAAGGCCTCCAGAAGAGGCCCAGAGGTTAGTGACAGGGTGGCATATTTCTACCATCCAAGTAGATCATGCAAAGGCTAGCTGTGCAAAACAGGCATCTCTTTGATGACTTAAACCCTGTGGAAAGCAGTAACAGATCACCAGCTTCCTCTTTGTAGGAGCAATTTGTGAGCCTCTCAAGAACTGCCCCAGTATTCCTTCTTTGGATGCCTTTTACACTTACCAATGCTTTCATTAGTTGTAGCAAAATTCCTTTATGGGCAAACCCATCACCACCTGCTAAGCCTCTGGCGAAGCTGGTTATTTGTCTCTTAGATTTCCAACAACTGCACTTATATTTCACCCTGCACTTCCCATTTTGAAAAGCAAGTGAACCATATTGCCAAGCCTTCTAATTTTCATGCAGGGCCAGGTATTTATGATGTCAGTTCAGGTCCCCATTGACTCCGTGGGTTGCACAGCTTTTGATTCGTATTTGGATTGTTGCCTTTCCTGTTTTCTTTGGGTTTTTTTGTTTTGTTTTCTTTTTTTTTTTTTTCCCCCAGGTTTTTTTTTTTTTTTTTTTTTTTCTTTTTTTTTTTTTTTTTTTTTTTTTTTTTTTTTTTTTTTTTTTTATATAATCATATTTNCCTTTTTGGAAGAAGCCCAAGTTATCAGCACCAGCAAACTCAGTGTGTAACCAAATGTTGCTCCTGAATGAAAATGTATCTGCCATTATAACACTTAGAACAGCACTCACAGCAGCAGTATGAGAGCAAAGGGCCCTATGAGATGTTGGTTACCAGGCTTCAAATAAGATATCAAACTTCAAGCTTTGCCACACAGGGGTGTTTAAAGGCTCTGTGGTACAGGAAGCCTAATTCCTGTCTGTGTCTCAATAATCTGAAAGGGTAATGACTGCAGAGTTTGTCTAGCAAAGTTCCTGATACTGCTGTGCTTTCACGTGCAATTTTTCCTTTTCTGTCAAGTTCCTGTGCGGTATCGCTGTGTGGTGTTACACAGCTGCTTCTCTTTACCCCAGAGATAGCTGTATTTCAGCAAAAGACAAAGCAATTGCTGTTCTTCAATGTGAAATTCCCTGGGAGTAAAGAGCTCCTAATCTTCTGCCTTATTTGACTTTAAAATCTTTTTCAGATGTCTGCAAATTTAGGAGCCATGATTTGGATATTGGTAGGGATGCATCCTTAAATTATTATACTGCTGCAGAGGACCAGTTCTTTTTACCTCCCCCTACCCAGAAAAAAATAATTTACTGATCTCTTCTAGAAGAGACAGACTTTCCGGCTTACTAAACTGGACTAAATGTTTGCAATTAAATTTCAATGTATGCAAGATCATTTGTATTTGAAATTGAAAAAAAATATCCTTAAGATTCTACCAGCTGTGCTCCTTTTGCCTGTTCTTGGGATGAGTTATATTTAATTTGAGTTTGAGTTTATTCCTCCTGTAGTTTTTCAGCTGACTTCCACAGTTTATTCCGGAAGAAGACTTAACTGAAGTGTTTTGGTAATAAGCAAACTATGATGCAAATGAGATGTCAATAACAACAAAAAACACCACAAAACACAATCGTACACCAAATATCTATTTTTTCAAGAATGAAGATGCACCATCTTGCCGATTTCACATAGCACAGAATGAGGACAATGAAGAAATGACCGTGATGCAGGTAGCTCATTCTGAACTAGCCACGTGTGGTATGCAAGGTTGCTCCTTGCTGTCGCAGATGAAAACTCAGCCATGAGCTGTTCCTGTTTTTCAGTATTCACCACAGCAGCTTAGAAAATTCTCCTCCAAACTTCAAAGATGCTAATTTCTCAGACCCTCAGGATTGGTCTTTATGTATATGCAGCTCACCTGAAAAAAGTTCTTTGCACAGGTGCTCTCTGTGTACACAAGATTCTCTTTCTTGCTCTGTAATCTCCACAGCTCCTTTCATCTTGGAAGCCTAACTTTTTAAAGTAAGGACTTCTGCAAGCAAAGTTTGGAAGAATCCCCACAATGTGGATCAGGTATCTGACATGACAGAAGGGTAGTGTCTCACAAACAGGACGAGAGATGGTCATCGCTGGCTTGGAGGAGGACGTGGAGTTCTTCCCTAAATGGTGAACATCAAATAATGAATCAAAATGAAGCAAAGATATAAATGTAAATAGGTCAATTAGAAGTCATTAAATTATATAGGAGATCCTCTGTTTCAGAGTTGAACAGGCAGGCCGCAAGAAGTGGTGAAAGAAGGAAGGAGTTTCTTGTGCGGTGCCTATCAAAGTTTCCTTTGGTTCTGGTTTGCAGGGCTTGATTCCAGAAACCTTGGTTTCATATCTGGAATTCAGCCACTAAAACTCAGGGAGATGAATGGTGCCTGGTTTAGACACTGAGCTGAACTGGGTGTGAGAGTATTTGAGTTAGGAATACTTAATGGATCTTTCAGGGACAACCAAAGCCAACTTCTCTCAACCCTCAGTTCAGTTCTACTCTATTTCCCATCTATCATATTAAGTTTGTTGCTTTGGGACTTGCTACGTAATGTGTATTTCCATAGTGTATCAACCCATGTGTAGAGAAGCATGTCCTGAGTTTATTTTCGCTTTTCTGAAAGGTTTAAATGATCATTCTAACTCTAATTTGAACCAACTCTAATTGTGGGTTGCTCATTACTAACGGAGAAAGCAGACACTGGAGGCAAGAGTCACACCAAGCAGAGTGGTTCACTGGACATAAACCAGTGGAGCACAGAAAACCATCAACATCTGATGATTTTTTTCTTCATTTTTTTTGTGTATGTAGTTGAATCCTTCTGACCTTTTTAAGAGATAATCTGACATGTTAAATTCTACTGCAAGAAATTATTAAGCCTTAGCTAAACTACTGTGTTATGAATGCATTGAGGGCAGCACAAGAAATTTAATTCCTCCTACTAGTGCCCATAGCCATTCAGCAGAGAAGGCTCATATGTCTTTTCCTCCTCAAGAAATGCAAATCCAACAATCCTTTCTAAAGCTGAACAAAGGGATCTCAAACCTTGTTTAAAAGGCCACAGGAGACCATGTCTGCCCTTCCTTCCTTGTGTCAGCTCTTAGCAGTACTATTTCTAGGAAATTGTCACTGATTTTAAGGTGGAATTTTTGCATTCTCCAGGTTCCAGCTCTCATTATGCCCTTATTAACAATGTCAAAATAAAATTTGGCGTCTTTGCATGTGAGCCTATGGAACGAATTAGCCAATACTGTTATCAAGTGTTTTTATTTTATACTACCAAAGCAGAGATGATGAGAATATTGCATTCTGTTTGACTAGTAGATGCAAGTCTAGAAGGTGACGCAATGATATTTTTCTTAAAATCGCATATTATCTCCCTTCACAAGCACCAGAAATGACACAGCAGAGAAAACTTTTCAAACTGAGTAGCACTGTCAAAATCTGGTCCTGACAACACAAATGCTACAGGGAAAATAGCTATTAGGAGAATAAACTCTTGTGATAATATATATGAAGGCCTCAGGAAGAAAAACCCACAACCCAAACAACACAAAACCAAAAAAAAAACCCACCAAAAACCCTATCAAAAACTACAGAGTGATTCAGACAAAAAGGTGTCCTGGTATTTAAAATTCCCTGCATTGTTCATTAGCAAACATGTTCACAGCACTGCCTGTGCAGATGAATGGATATACCGTGCTCCATCACCGGGAGCTGTGTGGGGGAAGAGGGAGCAGCTTCACTGCTCTAGTGGGACTGAGAGCTGTGCTGAGCAAAGCCAGCTCTTTCGGTCCTTTTAATAAAAAGACAGTAATTTGACAGTAATAAACATTAGGCTGTCACTGTAATGTAGCAGTTTGCAAATAATGTTGACATTATCTTATGCTTCATGTCAGAATGGGTCCGCTTTATCAGCTGATTAATGGGGAAATTGGATGAAATTCTTTAAATCTGACAAAAAGGAGCTTGGATTGCACTGAGAATGAGTTGCCTTTTGTTTTCTCTGTTCCTTTTAAGCCCTGGCAGTGCTTTTTCATCTCCTTTTTGTTTCATTTTTCTCATTTTGAGCATTTGTGCAATGCTGTGACAAGTTGAACATAAATGGTAATGTTGTCTAAACTACTGGAAGTGCCATTTAAAGAAGTCCCAGAGTTGTTTTTTTTTCCCTAGAAATACACAGTTCTGAAATTGTGAGTTTGGTTTTTGTTGTGGGTTTTTGTTGGAAAAGTGCCTTCATCATTAACTTCTGTCTACCTACTGTCACAGACTGTGACTATTCCTACATACTAATACAAATGATGATTAGCCTTCCAGAATTCATTTCAGGGCTGAGAGAATTGTGAACACAGAGATTTGCCAGGGATTTCCTCTGCCGTTGCAGACCATTGCTGTCAGCCAGGCCATTTGTTGCACCAGAGCCCTTCAACCACATCCTTCCAAATCTTATACTTTTCTTTCTTTCAGGATTTCCTAGAAGTGAATCTGACTCTAACAGGCACTGAGAAGATTTGGACTTTGCATACATTTGTAAATGTATATGATCCAAATGCGTTTCATGCCATTTAAGATGACAATCAGAAGAGGCTATCGGACATATATGCAAATGCCAAACAAGAATATCAACTGGCTTCTTTTCAGAATGGAAGGTGTCACCATCTAGTATCCCTCTTCAGAAACGTTTGAGGAATCTGCTGGAAATGCATCTGATTCACAGTGATTTCTGTGTGTGCTGGATATGGAGAACGATATCTTTCCATCTGTCCGTTCTCTCAGATGTCTCACTGGAAGGGAGTATACAGCACCAATGTACTCATTTCATAGGGTCATAAGATATTCAGGTCAAACAGGATCTCAGGAGATCTCTATTCCAACCTCCTTCTCAAAAGGTCATCTATGGGATCCTACAATATTGCTTAGAGCTTTATCCATTTGGGTCTTGAAAACATCCAAGGATGAAGTAGGCACAACATAAGTGGGCAACCTGCTCTACTGCCTGGCTGCCTTCTTGGGGAAAAAGGTTCTCCTTACATCCAGTCTGAGACTCTCGGAGCTTCTTGTCTCTCATCCTCCCACCATGCATCACTGTGAAGAGGATGGCTCCATCTTCTTGATAACATTGGGGGCTGCTATAAGGTCATCCAAAGCCACCTTCTCCACTCCAAATAATGCTCATCCCTCAGCCTCTCCTCAGAAGCATTCCAGCCCTGGTCATGTCAGTGGCCTTCACTAAACTTGTTTTAGTTTGTTGATGTATTTTCTGTATCAAGCTATTTTATTCACACTTAAGTCAGTTGAAACATAACATGAACTAACCGCTTAAAACTCTGTGAATCTGGCACCAAGGCTTAGACCAGGTTTGTGAATGATAATAACTTGCCCATGCAATTCAGAGATGGAAAGGGCAAGAGGATGGCATTACCTTGCTTTCTAGACCTATTACCCAGCTTAGACTGAAATGGTCTAGTAATTCAGTGTCAGAGTCATGATTTTTATATGGATCCTTAGTCCTTTTCCAGCTTTTCTGGACTGGACCTCCAAAATGCATCTAATTTTGCTGGTATGGGGTGGAGATTATGACTGAATTCGGAATGAGTGTAGTAAGTACTCCCAAGGGGGACTTGATACCCTCTACAGGAAATCCAGGAACCAATATTAAAAATCAATTAGCGTTTCTACAGCACAACCTTTGCCATACAATGTACAATGACCTTTACAGGCCAGAGAAGAGTCAGTTTAATGTACTATATAATGCCAGATAGTAACGTCTTTCCTCACTTAGGTGGCTTGTGATTAAACTCAGTTTTCTCAGCCACCAATTGACCTTTATCCATCTCTTGTGATTTAGTGAATGGAAGTTGGTAGAAGCTAACAGGTTATCATCATATCATATATATCATCATATCGTGACAACTTCTCCTTATAACAAGGTACAGGTGGGCGGTGAGGCAGATCTGAGATGCAGTCATTTCCAGCAAGTTTTGTGTTTGTCCAGATGAAGAACTTGTTGAGATGCGATCAAGTTACTTTTGTGTCCATCGTGTCCTGAGTGTACATCTTCCTTTTAGCGAGACAGTAACTAGTCCTCTTTTCATTGTCAGGCTGTGTTGCAGGTATTCAGTAGATAAATATTTTCCATATAACAAGAGTAGGATGAGATGTTTATCATACCCCAGCTGTTGTCCCAGTAAACATGGAAGGAATTTACTCTCCTTCTCCACCTTTGGAAATCAGTCTTTATTCAAAGGACATGCAGTAGTTGATACTGTGCAGAGCCATAGTGCAAGAAATAGGCTTTCCACTAGTTGTTTACCTCCTTGCTGATGCAGTGGCTTCCCATGATCCAGACATTTGCTAGCCCTAGATGTCTGGCAGACATGCATCTAAGATTAGTACTAAAATGAAGTGCCACCATACGATCTTCTCTTTCTCCCATGATCCAGTGCATGTGTTACCCCAAATAGCAGTGGCAAGTAGATTACTTCATCTCGTTTACCTCATTGGTAAATCCAGTGCTAGGAGGAGGATTAGTTAATATTTCTTTCTTAAACATATAATTGTTCAACCTCTTCAGTTCAACTTGAAAAGGGGTTTATCATTTACAATTACACTGGGAAAATTTGAATTTTCCTAGGACCTAATACGAGCACTTTTCCTGGTAAGACCTCTTAACAAATTATTTCTATTTCTTGTAAATATTCTTCACAATAACTGCGTCCAGGACACAGTCCCAGGATACCAGATCTTGAAATCTATTTTAAAGGAAAGCTAATTTCCTTAAGATGGTTTTCTTTTCTTTCCAGACCTTAAAGATGCCAGCATATGGCAATGAAACACTGCTACTGAATTACTGTCTCTTTTCATGGTAATTAGTTTAGACTTTTGGACTCCATCTATCCTAGCAAATTGAATGGCACCAGGGAACGTTCCCAGGGATAGGAACTTGATCGCCTGTCCTGATAAATGGTTCCTATTATGAATTTGGCACCAGCCAGCTGGCAGTCTCCCAAATGCATCCTGGGCACACTTCGGGAATCAGCACAGATCAGGGACCATTCCCAGTTATCAGTTCAGATGTATCCACCCTGTTTCCCAGGCTAGGAGTGTTTAACAGTACAGATAAAGGCAAATCTGTGCCAAAGAATCAACCCCTGACACATAGAGCATGACTATCTAACCATACTGTAACCCAAAAGCAGTGTCTTCCTTTCCCTCTTTACCTCAAAAGAACCCCAATTACTGTAAGTTCTTAAGACCATTTTGTGGTTTTTAACATGTATAACACATAGCTTGGGAATCACTAGAACTATCCTTTTCTGTGATAGCTGAGTTGCTGCTGTTCATAAATATATATTACCTTCCAGCCGTTGATTATGCAAATACATGCACATATTCCATGTATATGTTGGACCTGCTCCACAGATGAGTCAGAACTGTGTAGTGAGAGTGCTCCACTGCCTAGACAAATTGCTTGTTGCAGCAATTAAGAGGTATATGATACATAAAAAAAGAGAATAGAGGGAAGGAAGGGAGGATTTCTTGCTGATCATGGTTGAATACTGAACTGAAGAACTGGATACCATACCTCCGCTCAGTGAAGATGTTCCAAAAAGACTCAGAGCCTCAGAAAAGTGCCCATTGTCTGTATCTGCAGGTTGTAGGCAAATTCAAAGGGGCAGCCATGAATCATTCTCTTCTTAAGTAAAAAGGTGTGGAAGGAAAAGACAGAAAGCATGTCTTTGTGAAAAAATCCCGTATGGCTTTATCTAGATTGATATTCTAGGTATTCAAGTAGACTGTATCCTGTGGGATTTTTCTGTCTAATTGGATGGCAGATATTTTCATGCAGACACCTTTCCTTTTCACAGAAGACCTGGAGAGACGGTCCCCTTAACCTTGCTTATAGCTCCATATATTGCTTCCCTAGGTGACCACATATTCACCCTTGAATACTGATTGCTTGTTGTGAAAGCCTGCCTGTAATGTATATCAACCATACTTTCATATAGATGTGGCCTTGACACCAAATGCAGACATTGGCTTAAAATTATCTTAATCTAATTGCAAACTAACCTAGTTCCAGTGCACTGGCAGAAAATTTGTAGCAATATCTAGAATTTCAGTTCAAAGTTAGGAAGATTCTGCAAATAATTCCATTTTCATGGAATGTGTACTTCTGGGTTAAAAGTTCTACTACCTCAGATGAAGACTAATTTTTATACCATTAAAAAATGAAACAAAATTTTCGTTTTTCATTTCAAACACCTATAATATTAAAACATTGTTAAAACAACCCTGTTCTCTAGAGATGTACAATCAAGTGTCCCCAGAATGTAATATCAAGGATAGAAGTATTATTGATTAATTTCACAATACAGATTACAGTATTCACTTTAGACACTCAATACTAGTTATCAAAATATATGCAGAGGACAAATGAAGGTTAAGAAACTGTCTGGAGAACACAGCTGACAAAGTAAACTTTCAGATTTGAGTTCTGTACATGACATATCACTTGTAATAATGTAAACATGTGCATATTAGAGGCCCTATTGATCATCAGTAGCCATATTTCAAGTCAGAATTAACAAAAGTAGTAAGACAAACAGAGAAAATAATAGCCCATTACTCTAGGTAATAGAAGTTAGTTTAGCACCTGTTTGAAACAGTTACTGGTAGAAAAGAGTTTTATTCTACCTGTGTAATTGCTACAGAGTGGAGAAGGAAAAGAAGTATTTTATATGTCTGAGACTGGTACCACAGCAGGTACCCACATATTTTCTTTTTAATGCTATTATTATTTTTCTCAGTGTCCTTAACATCTAACATGTTTATGTTGCCTGTCACTGATGTACAGTAACTTCCACTTCAAACAGTTTACTGAGTTGAAGACAAGTATAAGAAATCTCTCTCTGACACAAAGATGCTCTAAACCCACAGGCAACTTGATTAATCTTTCTCTGTTTCTGTTTTTCCTTTTATCACCTTCTCTTTGCATTAGAAACATTTATCTAGAATGGCTTGACTGGAACCATGTCTGGTTCCAGTTGATCTTCCCACTGCAGCTGCAAGCTCTACTGCCTTTTTATAATATTAACGAATAATACATTCTTACATACCAAGGAAGAATGTAAAATGAACTTTCATTTTGGTAAAAAACAACCTCCTCCAACAACAAGCAAATAAACAACCAACAAAAATTTCCCTTCCCAAAAAAACTTAGCATCAGTACTTAATTTCAAAATTTTCATTTTTATGAAACTGCACAGAAAAAGCAGGCCATCTGGAAACTAAAATGGTTTTTAGATGTGATAACTTTACTCTAAACTATACCAATTTCACCAAATTTGCATTGCTGTTTGCAACTGTTTGAAGTGACTGGGACAGTAAGGCAGATGTACTGTGTCACCCAGGTGATGAGTGTGGTAGAGGTCACTCAAGTTTTCTCCTGACACCTGAAATGAGAATCCTTTCTACAGATGGATGTGGTCAGCTACCCACCTGCAATCGTGGGCCATTCTGCCCACCCAATCACACCAACCTGCACTGTCTGTGAAGAATTAGCCTTCCTTTCTTTATTGCTAAAGAGAAAAGATAAGGAAACAAGGCCTATAAAATGCAAATTAGCACACTGAGCTCTGCCACTGTGATGACCATCTGTGTCTGGCAGGCTAGCAGATTCATTTCACTGGTGGAAATGCATGATGCACTGTATTACAGGAGGAGAGAAGATGGAAACTTGAACTCACCTGAGCCCTGTAAAATTACTTTTCTCTGTGATTTGGCAGCTTTGTCATCTTTTACAGTGACTTATGGGTGATAAAAAACACCCTCTACGTGGAGGCTAGTCTAACTCACCTATTGATTTTCCCCAGTCCAGTGTGCTTGTTTAATATGAAAAATGTTGCTCAAAACTGAGTCTGATAATCTTAAAGATGTTATTTACTTTTTGAAATGTGAACTGGATTATGATTAATATGGCAAATAGCTAAAATCTAATAGAATCAATGCTTCTTTATATCTCACAGTGGTCCAGTCCTGCTACAGAGAAGAAGGCAACAGTCAAGCCTGAATTAAACACATTCAGCTTTCATGTTTGTGCAAGGGATTTTGATTTATTTATTTATACCTATGTGTAGGCCCCTAATCAATCAGAGGAGTTAATATCATCCTGCTGAACAGAATGGGGATGAGAAACTCAGCTATCTGCCAGATACAACCTTCTTCCCCACTTCCCCTGCCCCTTTCCAGGGTCAATCTCAGCACAAGTTTCCTCAGGCACACCTCCCTTTTGGTGATCATCTGAGTGAGATGGTTCATGTTTCCCTCTGAGTGGATCAGAGACACTTTTTACGGAGTAGTGTAACAAAGGCACTTGTTGGAATTTGGGAGACTGTGACAGGCAGGGACCACAGTGTAGCCTGGGAGGAAAGTTACAAGTGAATCATGTCACCCTATCCCTATCCCTATCCCTATCCCTATGCCTCTCCTTTCCTTCTTCCTTCCCTTTTAAACCAAAATTACATCTCATCAGTGCACCAAGACTGTCATCAGGTCCCTTAGGAGTCACCTTAGGATGGCCATCCACCACTAGCCTCCTTCCACTGGAAAGAGGGGGTCTCTTTTCACAAGCCTGCAAGAGATACAGCTTCTCCTTTGTAGGTGATGCTAGATGGATCCCAACCTGTGAGTTCTGCCCCTCCTTGATAGCTCTCAGATGGGGCTCCAAGGCCCCTCATCAACCATGAACCTGTTGTAGAAGGTCTGCATGGAGTTCTTGGTAGCAACAGCTCAATATAAAAGTGGTTCAGGCTTTGCTGGAACCACTGTTGCTCCCAGTGCTGCTCACTCTTAAAGACAGAGCACTGTTCATTACATACTTTCCGAGCTCTTCTTCCATTCTCTTGAGATCACAATGTACATTTTTCATGTTGCGCAGGAGCCTACAAACACCAGTGCTTGCTCTGATTTTCCTCTTTGCATCCCAGCTGGGCAGTGACGTGTTGTCTTGTCATACGGAACTACTACTTGGTTTTGATATATTTTACACAGTGACACAGTGTTTCCCAACATCTTACCTTGAAATTGGAGCTGGGCCTAAGTAGGTGGAAAAAAAAATGTTGTTTTAACTTTCTTATTAAAATGGAAAATTAAATAAAAATAAAGAATGAATAAGTCTTCATGTGTTAGTAAGAGAATTCATCTATAGCATGATTTGGTTTAAACTTTAAAGTTGAGACCGATGTCAGCTTTTTGCACTGCCAAAATGTAGACATTTACTTGGCAAAATTATTTTAATAAGCCATCTACACAGTATGATAAAATTTCTGCCATGTTCCAAATAGGATTGGAAAGAGATTCAGTCAATCTAAAGGACTATTCAGTATTATTTTTTCTTATTGATGCTGGGAGGAAGTTGTGATGTGTTTTGTAAATTCTTACCAAAGATGTTTGGCTCTTTAGTCAGGACTATTGATGGCTGGATGCGATGATCTTAGAGGTCTTTTCCAGCTGTGATAATTCTGTGATTCTGTGACTTATTCTGCTGAAGGAAGAGAACACAATGAAGTTAGTAATATACCAAGGATGCTGTGATGCAGTCATGAAGTACAACAAAAACCCAAGATAACTCATGATCATTGGTCATCCCTCCCAGAGAACTGCAATTAAAAATATTGATTGCAGGGCATGTTTGTTGAGGTTTTTTTTTTTGTTTATTCTTGTTATCTTTCTCTTTTGCTTTAACAAGTATAAAATACGTATCAGAAGGGTACCAATACAAAAAGGAAACTGAAGATTATTTTAAGTAATTGAGTCTATAGTTTTAGTAAGTGCTGCTATGAGCAGGGATACCTGCATAGCAGAGATTCTGCTGTTGTGGGTCCTCATGTCAAGATGATTGTTCTCATTAAGCGTGTTTCTATGGATGGAGGATTCACAACATTCCCCTTCCACGTGGATTCTTTGGTAAATTATAATTGAGATTAAGGTTCATCACTTCTTGGGAAGGACACTAACTGGGGTGTGCCTTTATGTATTTCCACAAAACATGAAGAAATTTGGCAGTTTAAATTTAGATTTCTTCCCCTAATGAGAGAGGCAGAAGTGTTTAATCCATTTCCCTTCTCTACTCGGTTTCTTCTTGCCCCAGTGACTCTCCCACATTGCAATCATTTCCCTGTTGACCCGTCTGCTTCTTTGTCTCACATATTTTGAAATAAAAGAAGAGAAAAGAAAACAAAAGACAAAGAAATCTGAAGGAAAAAAAAAAGAATTACTTTCTCAATTTCTGCCCTGAGTCCCTCTCCTGCTCTTATTAAAGTTATTGCCTACAATCATTAACTGCAATGGCTTGCTACAGATAATCCCACTCCCCTGTTGGGCTTGTAGATCCTTAGCTATGTTCAAATTTAGGTCCTCATTTTTTTCTAAACTAGAGGCTTTCGCAGCCATTCTGACATTCCTGCCCAGGTTTTGGTCAGCTCTTGTTTTGATAGGCAAGATACCTCTCTGTCACCACAGACAGGCTTTCCTTCCTCCTGTTTATGTAAGTCACTGCTGTCAGGAGTACTCTCCTGGCCTGCTACTTTGACCACATCCCCCCTCTCGTGTCATATTTTTTCACTTCCCTTAGGATTCTCTTTTCTTATTACAAGAAAACCAAAACTAAGCATCTATTTGCCTTAATTGAACTAACTGAACTTAACTGAACTATCCACCCAGCCTCTTTCGATCAGTACCACAACGTCAACTCCTGCCTCTGCTCCACCCACGATCTGCCAGCTTCTACTTGTAGCCCTCTCCCTTGTGCTGTGTTTCCCATAACAAATGCCAAAATTCATAGCCTCAACCCCACAAATACCCTTAAAGTCCATCCTTATCATGAGCCCTACACAGAGCTTAACAACATCATGCAACCACGACCTTTGCAGTCTGAATTTTTGCCTTTGTATTCTTGGTTTCCCCACTTCTACCCAGATGTTCAGTTTCAGCTCTACTATGAGCAGGTCTGGGGTAGAGGATGCCTTTTTCTTTTCTGTATCTGTGCAGTGTGTAGAACAATGGAATATTGACCTAACATTCTGGCGAGGATTTCCAAGGACTACCAAAAATTACAAGGAAGAAAAGAAGATATCTGAAAAAAATGTAGATACTACAGAAAAACAAGTAGAAAGAATAGTTTTAGAGCATCTAGTCCTAAGGGACTTTAGTCCCCACTGATGATCTTTCAGTATTCCTGCTTTACCAGTGACTCTGTCTCACAGGCAGCTTGAGAAGTACCTGAAAATATATTAAGCATATAGCACGATGACACATCCCAAGAGAATCTGATTTAAGACCAAATCTTTGGGTTTACTATATACTTTCTTGCTGAACAGTTCAAGTTAAGGACAAAGTGTCAGCCTAAATTTACCATCCCTGGTTATCTCATGTCACAGTCTTTATGTTATTTTTATGCAGTTTACATAGACATGCAACAAATAAAGGTCATTTCCTTCTACACAGAAGAATTTTTATTGCTTTATTTTTAAGAGTGACCTTATTGCCAGTGAAGAAACAGATAGAGAGACAGCTTAGGAGTCTGGAACTGTTTATTCCAGAGTTTATCAAGCATGGTGTGCATGCCATTGATAGGACATAAGCAAATGCAAAAGGAACAAGGCAACTGTTCCTGGTGGTTTCTTCAAAGAGCTATATCTGAGCTAAGAGGTAGGAATAGATGCACTTCTGTCTAAATACCTGCTTGGCCATTAACATCTGAGAGCATTGGTGAGAAACAACTGATAAGAAAGGGTGAGGTAGGAAGGACTGAATTGGTGATTCAAGTGCAGATTGGAGTGGAAGTGTTGGTTGCAGTTACATGTTCATGAAGACACAGCTCTGGGTTTTAGATGGTGGGAGGCTTGGACACAGGTATGGAGTCTTACGTGCAGTCTTGTTCCTGGCCATGCCACAAGATGACTGGAGAGCTTAAAGTCTCACCTTCTATGTGGTGGCTTCATGGTGGTCCTTATCTCTACCTTGCACAAGAAATGATGCTGTTACACAGAGTCTTAGGAGACGACTGTTAATCTGCCCCTGTGCCATGGAGATGGCATTGTACTTATTTCAGAATGGTAAACAAAGAGACGAGTAGCTGTCCTTGGGAAACTGTAAAGGCACTCTGGCATGAAAGCTGCATCTCACTCCTGCAGGAGATGGTTCTGCAAAAGTGTCAGGAGGCTTGAAATAAGAGTATGCCAGAACATATGAAATATTTAATACTATACATCTTTTAAAATTAAAACAGGTATATTAAAAGAAATGCCATAAAGACTCATAAAAAGACTGCTAAAAATAGTCTTAAAAATATGCATCTTTAGAGGTAAGTGAAATACAGGGAGTTTCATGTGATAGGATTTTTCAATGTCAAAACCAAAAAGGAATGAAATAACTGTGCAAAGTCAGAATTGAAAAAAACAAGAAAAGAATAATAATAATAAAAAGTAATTTAAAAAATGGATGTCCAAGAAGCTGTCCAAGAATGACGTCTTCCATCTTGGATTTTATTTTATTTTGAAAACCTTTTTTTAAATAGCAGTTTTGAAATCCTGTTTCTTCTTCCCTCTGAATCAGAATGAAATATAAAAGTTCATCCTGCAGTTGTTCACTTCATCCTCAGCATTGTATTTGTGTATTCTGTCGTGACTGTGCCATTGCGGAATGTATGAAGTACATTGAAAGCAAAGTAACCTGTAAGCCAAAGGGTTGGTGAGAGAAATCTACAACAAGATTTTCCTTGTGCCACAGGTCGTAATCTGTATGCTTGGTGACAATTATATTGATTATACCAGAAAGACATCGCTTGTTATTTGGCGCCTGCAGTAGTGGCGGAGAAATTTCCTCTTTATCTTTAGAAATTAGCCAGAATAGTGGAATTTCTAGAAAAGAATGAATCTTCACAAAATGAAGTAAGGTGTTATTTCCCTTGTTATTGCTTTCACGAGTGGAAAATAGAAGAAATAATAATACTTGCACAATAAGACTATAGTAAATTACAGAAGATGTGGATCCTTTATAAAAAGGATACTATGAACCCTTTAAAAAAACCAAACAAGCAAAACCCAAACAAAATAGATTTACTGTAGGAGTAAATAAAAACACAGTCTTTTTCAAAATAATTATTCTGGAGTCAAGTGACATAACCTGCTGAACCAAAGCCTGAAAAAGTCAGTTTAGTATGAAAAGTGACACAATCTATGCGAAGAAGTGTCACAATCAAATTTCTCTGTGCTGTACATAGGCACATTCAAATTTGCTCAACAAGATACAGTACACGAGGTCCTGTAAAGCAGAACTTCTCTGCAATTTCCATGGCATTGAACCCAGTAGACTGATGACTTAAACAAGCTATCTAGATTTCCAAGTAGATATGTAATCAGAATAGAAATGCGCTGGAATTTTTTTTATCCATGCTACACTGGATTTATCTCACCTTAAAGACCCTTTGCAATGTCCTTTTCTCAGGATTAATGCTGAAATGTCATTCTAGCTAATATTTGCATTGAAAAAAAAAAGGGATATTCTATGAAATGTGAGGTTGGCACTCCTATCAGTTAAAAGAATTCACCCTGATGGAGGATAAAAAAATAGAGAAAAAAAATGATATATTCTTGTCTTGGAAATGTCAGTAGTGGTTTTTATTTGTGAGTGTGAAGAGAGGTGGGAGAAGCTGTTGCTTAATTACACAAAAGGGAAATGGACATGCTGGCAGCAGCTGCGAGTCAGGAATGTTGTGTATGGACATTGCCCGCTAACCTCCGGCCCTGTCCATATTACATTTTGGGAACTGTTGTCTGATAATGACTAAGAAGATGGTAAGTTGTAATTGCTGCTGATGATGGGAGAAAGATTGCAGCTATAATTAGTTTCTGCTAAAATAACAACAACAAAAGTAATATTGCTTTTTTTCCTTTTCTTACCCTTACTTGCCCACTTGCATTACTTGTAGCTGTTGTTTAAATGAACAAGTGATGTCAACCAGCATAACAAAAGTACTGCAAATTCCTACCTGGACACGCCTGCACCAATTTAAATAAAATTTATTTCACATTAAGGCAGCTAGGAATAGTATCTGGTGAAACGCTAACACTGCTGTTTTGCAGTACAGCAGAGGAGTTGATGCAGGTGTACACAGACTTAGCACAATCAGTTTACAGGTGTGGCCAGATCACTACATGGGCTCACATCTGCGTAGCGTATGATGGTAGTGCCTTTTGGCTAAAAGTTACTGCCCTTTTAGCTGAGTTGTGTAATTCGTCCTGTGAAACCTCCTTGACTCTTAAGTGCAGAATAAATAAATACATACATACATACATACATCCCCATCCCTCACAGTTTAGTCTGGTCTACTTCATATTGCGTAGAAATGGACCTGATAGGACAGTAATTGAAAACTAAGAAATGGTAAAAACTGAGACCATGAGGTGACGCTTGTCTGACTCAATCCTTAAAATGATATCACTTTGCCCGTGCACCAAAAGTGGTTCAGCCTGTTCCAGGTTTTGGATTAAGGAGTTTGGGTAGGAAAGTCTTTCACATAAGATCTGATACTTCGAAATTTTGTTTTACTGTTTCTCAGAGAAAAATATAAAATGAAAATTATCTATGAAAGGGTATTGAGCCCTGACTCTGAAGTTGATGAACAGGACCTGTGGAAACCCTGCAGATCCTGAGAGTATGATGGTTTGTGCTAGAGGACAGGAGTGTTGGCTCTTGTGAGTCTGTGAAGTATCTCTATACTGTAAACTTTCCCTATCTGGCAGGTGAACTGTCAAGAAACTGGGAATAACCATAACCATTCTGTAACTTGATGGACGAGCAAGTGGACTGGATGGTTGAAAAAGACAAACTGGTAGGATACACGGCAAGCTTGTAAAACTAACCATCTCCCCAAAATTTCACAATTCTGGCTAACCAGAAAGTTCTGATAAGAAAGGAAGCTTCAGCCTTATTCTGGCTAGGTTCTTTTTGGTCTATATCTCTACAGAAGCAAGAAAAATGAGTTCTCCTTTTGTCCAGACATTGCCAAAGAAATAATATTAAACGCCATTATCACTCAGACTAGCGTCCTTGACATTAATGGAATAAAGCAGCCATCGGCTTTAATGGAAGGGAGTTCAGACTCATCTGTAGTTTTCCAGTTTCTGCTCACTGCTTGTATTACCCACAGGAATTGCTAAAATGTTGCTAAGAGGTTAGATTAGCAGAAGGGAAATGGAGATACAGGAGATGAGATCCCATATGGGTGAGTTTGACTCACTAGAATACATAATCAAGTGTTTATCTGCTTTTACTGGCTACAGAGCTATTTCTAAATCTTTAAGGTGTTCACCTAGATCCTGATTAATCAAGGTAATCAACCAAGATAAATCAATCTATCATGTTTTTGTTAATGGTGATATTAATAGGAACGAGGCATCAAGGGCACGATTCTGGTTAATATAATCCTAATTTGGCCATAGATGTGTTTCAAACAACATGCCTCTGAGAAGGTGCAGGAAATCCCACCACTTCTTATGATGTGCAAACTCTGGAAGGAGGACTTTTGTCCTTCTCTCTAGAGACAGTTATGGCTCTTTATTGACCATGAAGTTTTATGGCCTTTGTACTTTTATTCCCCCGTGCTTTTGCATACAGATTACAACCAAGTCTCAAAGGCATGTTGCCAGATCAAATGCAGACAGTAGAATTTACTTTCCTGTAATGATAATGAGACAATTTTTACATAACGGAGAACAGGATATCAGAGTGCTAAATTTTGCATACCTGATATTGAAGAAGAAAGGGACACCTGTATTTTTTACAGTTTTATGGACACTGTCTACAGGCAGCTCCACCTCTGCTGTTAGCTATGTTCACCTTTGATGATTCTTCACATTCTCCCTGTACGTGACTAAGTAAGTACCCCTTTTATTTGGTAATACATCTGTCAATGAAATCCTCTGCATCTGTGAACTGTCTGTTTTCAAATAACCTTTTTAACTGTGGATCATCTATCACCTTATATTTTCCTTTGAATGTAGATTAAGACTTTGTACCTTCCCCCTTTTTTTTTTCGTTCCTTCTTTTTTTTTCTTCCCGAGCGTAATTCAGGGTAGCCTTTTGGTCACATATACATTCTTGAAGTTTCCAAGGTTTTTCAGCATCCCTAGAAATCCAAGTAACTCAGACATAGTAAAACAACATGTTTGAATGTATGCATCTGTGTGTGTAACACTTAGATAATTACTTACCACTACTCTATATCTAATTACAACAATGTTGTTGGTATTTATGAAACTTATCAAATTCATTTATGTTTCTTTGGGCTTCAGCATAGCACGAGCAAAGATGATCTCCTTATCCCTTTTTTTTATCTTGAGAAAAGCTCTCCGGTAGGCTTTGCTGTCTTGCCTTTTCTCCACCTGCCCAGGGCAGAGGCTGAGGGGGATGAGGGGCTGCTGGTGGAGCCTCTGCGCAGCGGTACCCAGGCTCCCATCTGCTAGAGGTTGTTGCTAAGGAACGCCTGCTGCAAATAACTGCGATGCCTTCCCCCACCTGCTCCCACGCCGGCTCCAAGGGCTTCGCTCCCTCTCCTTGACTCCACAGTCAGGGAAGCACCAGCTGCTGCTGCTGCTGCTGGAAGATTGTGCGGAAGTTTTTCTCTCACTTTTTTTTTTTTTTTTTCTCCCTATCACTCCTTTAATCCTTCAGAATTTAAGCACCTGCTTCCACCCCAGAGGCAGCCTTTTATTATGCTCACTCCCCACCATGATAATGTCAATCGTTACAGAGCTTTTCATTGGGCTCTCTTCCTTGCCTGCTTTTCCTTGATGTGGTGCACTACATCATGATTCAGGCCTTCAGCCCCAAATGGCTTGTACATGGATTTACAGTGAAAGGGTGAGAATTCATGTAGCAGGTTCCCTCCCCTCTGCCTACACAAATGCATGAACTAGTCCCTTACAAGGGCTGTGATTTGGATCTCATAATTCATGTATGCTTGGAAGGAAATACAAAAGCATGTGTCAGACTATCCTCATACTTGAATGATTACTCTGTTTGAATTAATTATATCCCTTTTGGTACTTTTTGAAAGGTCTGTAGCTGATGGTGTGAGGTTTGATTTTATAAGAACAGAAAAGCTGACCACTCGTGATTATCAAATGATATACAGTTGAGCAAAGATTCTTTATCTCTACTGAGAGCTAAGAAAAAGTTCATAGACAGAGCACCCTACTATGAATAATCTTCTTATTTCTAATGCCACCCAGCCATGCAGACTTAAAGATAAGTACAGATGAACTAAGAGAGGCTGAACTTATTAAATGTAATGGAAATGGACTTTAAATTTGGTGAATCAAAATTTTACATTAACTTTTTTCTTTAACACACTTAAATTACCACCATAGCAGTTCCATTTTCCTCATCAAATTAGTTAAGTGGTAGATGAAGTGATGCAAGTTCTGATCTATCAAGAAATCACAGCCTCCAAGATGAAAAAAGTGAAATATGGAAACAGCTGTTGCAAAGCCAGGCCTGATGCCAGGAGGAAATGGAGACTTCTGTTCTTCAGAAATTCTGGAAGGAAGATTGTACCTCCAGTGAATGCAATGTTATCCACTATATTCTGACATTTCTTCTGTCAGGTCCTCCAAACCATGTTATTTCTGACTCTGGACAGTACAGAAACAGACTTGAGGCATCCATCAGCTAGGAAAGGAAGAGGCTTGAAGGAAATATGCTCTGTGTCAAAGCTATTACAGGAAATTTCCTATAGCTGATGATACTTAATGCAGCTCCTTGTATGACTGGCACTGCTGGCCTGGAGGGAGTGGGGAGGCTGTGGAGATGCCTCCAGCATGGACTTTGTCTGCAAAAACCATGGAGGGAGAGTCTGTCCAGTCTCTACTCCTCCTTGGCCAGGGCCAGGAAGGCTGCAGCACTCTTCTGGAGTTGATGGTGTTTGTAGCCATGACTGTGTCCAGGGAGTCCCAGCTCATGAACAGCACAGCACGGAGTGAGGGGAAATATGGGAAATCCGTGGTTAGAATGAACAATTCTCTCTCACACAATCACAAAATGGTAGGGATGGAAAGGACCTTTAGAAATCATCTAGTCCAACCCCTGCTGCCAAGGCAGTATCACCTAGAGAAAGTCACACAGGTATGCGTCCAGGTGAGGTTTGAATGTCTCCAGAGACAGAGGCTACATCGCTTCCCTGGGCGGCCTGCAAAGTAAAAAGAAGTTCCTCCTCATCTTTAGATGGAACTTACTATGTTCAGGTTTGTGTACTCTCCTCATCTCACACCTATCTGTGAGAGACACACTTATTAAAGTATTTTTTTCTTTTTTTTTTCTTTTTTATACAAGTTGCAGTACCTCAGCAGCAACAAAAGGAACCAAACCGCACAAAACACAATGTGTTTCCAACCAGACATGAACTGACAATATGCATATTGCAACACTTCATATAATCTTCATAGGAAGAGACAATACGAGAGGAATCACAATGCTGGTAGGGTGGTGTTTTTTTTCTTTCATTACCACTTAATTTCCATTTCATTCTGAAACAGAGCATCAAAAAGCCCAGACCTTTACTTGTTTTTCTTTTAGTAATTCCTCTGTTGTAAATCTCCCCAATTAGCAATACAGTGAAAATTTAAAATATTGTTGAAATCAGCAAAATTATCTGAAAGTTTTGGCCTTCCATAAAAATGCTTCTCTATTTAAAATCAATTTGGACTCATCTGCGCTGTCCAGAATCATGATTCCATGAATAATAAAGTGTGTGAATAGCTTGCCTCTGGTTACTGTCCTCATGGGTCAGATGTTCTTAGCAGGCTTGAGGGCCCTAAACACTGTGATTCTTCTCTTAATTGAATCAATGGGAGTTCTGCTAGTAATTTCAGTGGGAATTGGATTTTTTATTGCAAGATTTCATATTTTTAGGTTATATCCAAGTCTGTGGAAGGACTCTTTTATCTTGTCTATAGGTTGAAACAAGTAATGTCTTAAAGTACATCCCTCAAAAAAGCTGATATTTTATAAAGTATCTCTTTTCAGCCACTAAAAAAAGAGAAGCAACTCAAACTGAAGCACCTCTGCTGAAGAGTATGCCACAGGGACACCCTACCTGGTCCCAAAGGACTGAGATATACATTCAAGGCTCTGGAGAACATTGTGTAGAGATCTCCAGGCTAGTTTGTATGGGCTATTTTTGCATCAAGAGCAAGCCAACAGCATTTGTGGTGTTAAGCCAAAGGAATTCACTGCATTGGTCTCTGCCTCAAGCCATGAGGGTGAACTGCAGTCAGAGTTTCTTTGCGAATCTCTGTCCTTCACCTTGTCGTGATGGGAAGACCTATCTATGTAATACCTATGTTCATTCATTAAACTTCCAGGTTGCCAAAGACATTTGTGTCTGGGAAAAAAGGGAGTCCCAACCACTTAGGGAAATGTGAAAACTACAGTAAAAATACCAGTCTAGGTGGATGGTAAGGATTATTGGACCGTTCCAGGTCACATGCCACGAAAATCCAGGGCTGTGACTCCTGTCTCTGGTTGCTCTGATCCCTCTTCTGCTGTTGCAAAGACATATATATATAAAATAATTGTGTATTAAGGCTGCCAACTCATTATTCCCTATCCCTAACTAAATCCTCTTAATATTCATGCTAAGGAACTGATTATGGGGTTTGCTATTGGTTGTTGGTTTTCTACCCTTTTTTTTACCATCTGTCTGCTGTGAATACATCTGAAATCCCTGGCTTCACCAGCTAAACTGTACTCAGCAACACTGTTGTTTTTTTTTTTCTCTTCTAATTATCCTTTTAATTTGCTTCTGCTCAGCTCCCACACCTCCTCCCCCTTACCAGATTGTTTATATTTTTCCAAAGAGTTTCTGAGAATTGCTTATCCTGCTCTCTGCACCCTTTCCCTGCTCCTTACTCTAGAAATTACTGTCTCTTGTCCCCTTCTTACTGCGATCTTGCAGGAGTGAATGTGAATCACAACATTCCCAACAGTTTCTGACAAATTGTCCCACAGATTTATTGTATCAAGAATATTTTCGTGTTACTCAGCCCTCCCTGTTCTGCGTTAGTAAGTGGGATAGATTTGAATGACTACATAGAGGTTTGGAACAAACCAATAGTACTTTATTTCTGGAGGTAGATGCTTCATCCAAGGACATCATCAAGATACACAAGCATCTGCTAACTGAGATTTGACTCAAAACATGCCTCTTTCATAATATTTGAGAGGCTGGAAAGGTGAAGCCCAGAAATAAATCACGAGATCGATCCTGGTCACACTATATCAGCAAAATATTTAGGTATAAAGCTATTATTCAGCTTTCTAGCCTGGGGGCTTGATCTGGGGCATGGATGTACACAACTAGTACAAGGTCTCAGTGAGGTCAATGTGTCTAGCTCCAAAATTGCATTTTCACAACTGTTTGTCAGACACCAGTCAAAACTGGTGACTTTTGAACTCTCCTGCCTCTTCAAATTTCCTCAGGCTCAGAACAGCCCACTCTGAACCCCTATCTCTTGTCTAAGTGTAATCAGGAAGCAGGATCAAGGCAGTGCAGTGCTCATGTCTCCTGAGGAGCTCCATATAGTGTTTCAGATCTTACTTAACATAGAGTGACAGAACTGGGTTCCTCAAGAAGCTGTTGCTGGTGCTTTTATGTAATAGCCAACTTCATGAACACATTTATAGATATCTATAACAAGCATTTTTCTGCATATAAATTGCTATGAATTTCATTATATACACAGAACACAATAGCATGTCAAGGGTTAGGGCTGGGCTGGCCACTAGACAAATAACTGATGCTCTCTATTAACACCTCACCCTTCCAAAAGGGGAAGAGAAAGGGAATAAGGTGGAGACTTATGGATTGGAAAAGAAAATTGAAACAGCTTTAATGAAAATAATAATAATAATAAAATGAAGTATAAGCAAACATATATATAAAGTCAAGAAATGGAAGATCCCTTCAAGTCCAGCCACTTCACATCCAAACATTTCATTTTATCAAACTCTTTCACATAACTGCAGTTCAGAGATATGTGGCGTTGAGTGGTGTCTATCTAAGATGCCATGGTGGCTCACAGGAAGAGTAGTCTGGAGGTTTCCTCTCTTCCTCATCTGTATTTCTTTTCCCATGAGGCACTGTGGTTTCCTTAATTGTTGAATTGTCCTAATGATTCATGTGTTAATTTTTCTGAACAGGAAGTTTTACTGTTTGAAAAATGAAAAAGCCTTTGGTTCAATCTTTCTAAAAAAGAGCCCAAAATTATGCAGAATGGACAAAATGTCTTGAAACAGAGGTTTTTTTCAGTGTAAAAAAATAATAAAATAAATAGAATAAAATAAAGTAAAATAAAATAAAGTGAAATAAATCAAGGTATACAAATGCTTACTGGTGGTATTTCCACTATCCCTTATGTTCAAGCTCAGAGCTTTTCTCTGAGGTTAGATCCACTCTGGTTACAATGGAGCCATGTGACAGAGACCTTTCTCTTGGTAAACCACTAGGATACAAAAGACCACAGGAACTCTTGCAATTGACAGGGTGACAAACTGGTGTGAGTGAACCCATGGAGGACAGAAGAAATACTGAAGACATGGATCCCTTACATGAACAATAAAAGACATCCAAGGGGGAGAGATAGGCAAGATATCAGCTGTACATTGACGCAGATTTTATTACAGTATGGCTACTGACCCTGAATCTTCTTGCCGGTCAGGGATGCTGTAGTATTGGCTGTGCAGTCAGGTTTTCAGCAGAGCAAGGACCCTGACTACACAGTTGGTCAAATAGGCCATCAATCAAGGGATTCACATGGTGTACTTAAACCTCCTGCTCAAAGTCAGGATATAATACATATACCTGATGACCTCTCAAAGCAGATATCTTTAACTTCAGGCAAGAACTACAAAAGAAGGTAAAGAAGCTGAAAATTAAAATCTCCAGTTACTAATAATAAACATCAGAACCCCTTCTCCTGACCTCCTCTAAATGGGCATCTCATAAAATCATATAAATGAGTTTCTTCTTTACCTCACTGGGGATTAGACTTTTATAGCAATGCGAGGAGGAACATTAAAAGATTGCTGGAGTAGGAAATAGCTGACCATGCAAAGAGTGGGCAGTGAACAGGGCTTTAAAAGTGACAGGACCAGCCAAGTGTGAAAGACAGACATTGTTTCCTTGTGTGACTTGCTGCACCAACTAAGCGCCATGGGGCCGGCTGGATTCAAGCTGGAGCTTGATTCATTTGCCTAGAAATAGGTTTCTAGTGCCACCTGAAATGGCTTAAGTTGTCTGAACAACTGCACGAGAAAGTCTGAAGTGAGATAGTACTTTCACAAACTGACAGATCAACAGTCTTTGAGACTAGTCACTAGAAGCCAGATGTGGGAATTTAGGCTGTCTCAAATGACACTGTCATGATCAGACACAGTAGACATCTACAGCACGGATCGCTCAAGGTAGCTCATGTGATTCCTATCTGTTTGAGCCTTTGTGCCACCGATGTTAAGCTGCCAGCCTTTCCCCTTTCTCTAACAGTCTGTGACTAGCAAAGAGGGGAAGCCTTTAATGCAATACTACTCTTGTGCATAGAGGATTTGATGCTACACTGGTTTAAACAACTTTAATTCAATGGAAGAGGCAATTAAATTACAGTGGTGCTGTAATTTATATTCTGGACTGTAATTCATGTCTGTGGCACAAAGTTTGCACCTAAGTCATTGCAGTGTTTCTGGGTTCACCTCCTGTGTACAAAATGGGCATAACTGCACTTTCCTTACTTTATAAAAGTGACCTGAAGTAGGATGCATTAAACAAGAGGAGGAGCGCTGGTACCTAAGTAGAGAAGATATTGCCATAGAGATGGGGCTGATGTGCAGTAATAGCATGGTTATTGTCAGATCTGCTGTGTAAGAGTCTTAAATGGAATCCAGTTATTATGAATAACTATATAGCTAATATTCAGATAACTCCCTAATGTTGTATTCAGTGGGAACAAAGGAATAATGGCTTGCTGGAAACAGCTTTATACTTTCTTAGAAGACAATGGGCCTCAACGTTTTCTCCAGAGATCCCTGTTTTCCAAGTTGCAAATCTTGTTTTGCTGGAGCTGATGTGCTCAAGTACCTTAGAAAATAAGAACAGACTATCTTAAGACCTTTGTAAAGGTGACAGGAATTACTTGTTAATATCTCATTAAAGAGACACTCTGATGTAGATTGATCTAGCGGAAGAATTTCACCTTTATATCACTAAAAGTGAGCATAAGGAGAGAATTAGATATCAGGATGCTGGTTTAAATTTATATATACATATATAATATATGAAATTTAGAAAAGTTGTTTATCTGCTGTCATCATTGCCAGTACGAACAGTAATGTCAGAGCGTAAGACAGACCTTATCAAATGATCGTAACTTGTACCCCTAAGAGTATACATCACCCATGGTCTGACTGTAGAAAATCTTTCATGTAGTATAAGATATACACTGCACCTCAAGTCCTATGTGGAGTTTTGAGTGCCTCAATGTAACAAGGGCATCAAACTGTCAGAGTGTGTCCAGAGGATGACCAAGATGGTGAAAGGCCTCGAGGGCAAGACTTAGGAGTGGCTGGTATCGCTTGTTTTTTTTCAGCTTGGAGAAGAGAAGGCTGGGAAATGATCTCATCAAAGTCTACAAATCCCTTCTTTCCTCTCTTTCTGCTGAGTCTGCACATTTTTTGAATGAAATTTTGTGCTGTCTAAATCCTATCAAGGGCCATCTTTATGTCTTCCTAAAGCTGAAACACTCTGGAAGCTGATGAAACAGAATTTTGTAACTGGAATATTGTTCAAAATTTTGTCCAGTACTTGAGGACTATTCCTGTGACATAACATAGTCCAGGGATATCCAGAGATAAATTTATTCCTTTTTCAGTAGTCTTCCTTCCTCATAGGATTCCTTTCTGCTACAGCGGTTGTAAAGGGGAGGGCTTAGGACTGGATCTGTCCTTGGAGATCCCATGTTTTGACTTTGGTTCCTGAAGGATGTCTTGAAGATCTTTGTTTTGGTTCTCTGTTAAGTCATGGAATTTATTTTTGACTTTGGGCAGATGGCATCGTCTCTCTTAAATACCATTTTTTTTCATTTATAAAATGAATCTATGTGGGGAATAAGCAAACTTTCTGTGGGTGAGTGCTGGAATTTGCTTTTCTTTCTGAAAATGATCTTCAATCAAAGCAATGGAAACCTGACTGGCACGGAGTAGTCCTGCCTCTTAGACAGTATCTGCAGTTTCTTGTTATTATGATTTCTCAGATCTTGTGTCCAATGAGGACACCAGGTCATGAAGATGGTGGAAGATGCTACACTTCACGAATGGCTCCTACCTTGTCTGCCCTGAGCCACTGCTACTGTGCAACACTCCAGATCTTCCTTTGTGACCTCAGTGATATCCTTTTCATCCATGCTGGAATACTTGATGCTTATATTTGTATAGTAGCACTGGGGAAATGCATAAATAGATACATAGGAAAGAGAGAAAAAGATAGTTACTCCCCTGGGGACTGTTACCTGAGTGAAAACAAGACAAAGATTTCAGTGGCTCACCTAGCATCATATTCTGCTCCTTTACAGAGTAGATATAACATCAGGACTGTGTATCTGTTTGAAATGAAGGCAGCTATCACTTCCAAAATAAAGTTTAAGTATTGGTGGTCATATCAAATCCTATCACTATATCAACACTGGCTTGCCAACTCTCATGAAATATTGAAAATTAGTGAACAAGAGAACTTCTCAAAATTGACTGTCAGTAAAATCAGTGGAGAAAAGAAAATGCACATCAGTAAAGACTCAAAGATAATATAAAAGAAAGAAAAAGGGATTTTTTCCCCTTAGTCTGGTTTAAGTTCCTGGACTGAATGCATATTGTAATATGTAATTTGGATTTATGGGCCTTTTAATAGTTTGCACAATAGATTGGGTACAAATTAGCCATTCAGCGTATCATAAAGACAGGTAGGAATCCAAAATTGCCTTAAGAACATAATTTTCTGAGATGGAGGAGTATTTTTAATGTGGTATCTGTATTTATTGTGCTTTTATTGTCTGAGGCTTTATTAAGAATAAAGTTGGAAGGGAGAATTAAAAACAAAATGCAAATTTCTTCCTTGGTAAATGTGTTTTGTTGTTGACGTTTCATTCTCTAGGCCAGGATCTTATCTCCTGCTATAAGTAGATCAGTAAAACTCTATGGAGAAGCAAAGATGTAAAGTTAGTGCAAATCTTTTCTGTACTGTGTTCTGTGCTGATTCTCCCTCCCACCAATTTTTCTTATAAAAGCACTGAGAATTTAAAGAAAAACCTGAATGGTGTACAGCAATCATTACATTTTGCTTTTGCATACTGCTTTCCTTTCAAGATACTAAATTTCTTTCTGTGACAGTCTCCATTTTATGACAGGACAGATCTTAGAGAGAGATCAAGGATTTTTTTCAGACATACCTAGAGGATCTGAGAGCAAAATTTATATGGAAACTGCACTGGTCATTCATCTCTTGTGCTATTAAGAATTACAAGTCATTTTTGAAGATGCTTTTGTCTCCCAGATGTGAGTGCTAAGAAGCCCTCCATTTCCTTCATGGGGAAATCTTTTATGGTTGTCAAAATTAGGCAGCAGCATTCCTAGAATGTGGTATATTATAACTACTTTAAGGGTGCATTTCAAAATTCAAGCCAGGTGAACTATGGAAATTTACGTCTCTACGGGCCTTGGGGAGAGGCTGCACACTGCAGATTATGTATACGTGTCTAAATTCCCTTCTCCAAAACACATCTGCATTCAAACTGCTTCTGGAGAATGGTTCTTGGCCTATAGTTTCTTGGAACAGCCTGACCATTGTCTACAGAATTGCAGGACAATATGCAGATAAATAAAAGTATGTGTTATAGACAATGCTGGGGCTCCAGTCCTGTGCTGTTCTGGTCCTGTTTATTTCATTAATCAGGATGTAGCCAAAGAGACTGGTTGGGAAGGAACACAAATGGGAGTCAGATCATTCAAATTCATCTGCCCTGCTAAAATGTCAAGGAACCTACTGAGCACTGACCAGGCACCTCGAATATAAATAGACAACGAAAAACTAGGAACTATTTTCAGGTAGCGGAGAATTTTTATCTTAACTGCCAGAGAAAGACCTTGCTAGAAGATGAAGATATATTGGATGAAGAGGGAAAGTTCAGCGCTTGTGTGTAGCTGAAACCTCTTTATGAGAAATGCTGCAGTGTGTAAGAAAAACAGGGTAGTGCCAGGCTTAAAGCAACGGTAGATCCTCTGGTTCAGCTATGTTGTAGTAATCTAGACATCTCAGATCAAAGCAAGACCTGATGTAAATCCTTAGAGCTAGCACGTGTCTGTTGCTCACATAGCAAAACAGAAAACTAGAGAACATGATCAGAGGGATAAAGTAATTTATTCAAGATCTAAACCCAAGTCACTAGCAGAGCAAGAAAAATGATTCTGATCTCCTGCTTTCAGATGCTCATGTTGCTTGCTGGCTTTATGCACAGCAATAGTGTGCTGTTAGAGGGAGAGCAAATCTCAGTATGAAATAAAAGCTTCTGAAACTATCACTTTTCTTTTCTTGTTCAGTCAGGGGCTAAGGGGCTAAAACTTGGGGAAAAAAAGCTTTAAAAAAATCCACAAAACACATTTCCAGAAATTCCCACACTTCCACCTGTGCCACACAGATGTTACAAGTGTATCTCCTGGAGAAACTGAAATTTGGCTTATAGTTACCCAATCAGTCTATTTGTGCTGCAGTTCGAGGTCAATTTTACCATTTTTAGTACCTATATTGTGTTGATTTACATCTAAATTGAAGGAACTTCACTTAGCTCTTCTTAACTCTTTTGGATAGTCTAAGAAATATGTGTTGCTTTTTCTTTTAGCCTGATCCTGCTTGGTCTTGTAACTGTGTATTTCTTGTGTTTGTGCTGTCTTAGTTTTCAAAAGTCATTGTCTCTTCTGCGCTGATGTTAAAGTCATCTCGGAAGGTGAGCACACAGATAGTGTCAGGGGGATATTCTTGAGTCCTGTTGTATACACACCTAAAAAATCTTTTCAAACTCAATCTACTCTCCTGTCAATTTTAGCATCCTCCCTCTACCCCCAATTCCCAACCTCAGTGTCCTAATTTCCTTCCTGACTGATTGCATGAGTCTTTTTTCCTTCTGCTGCTGTTGTTACTGTCGTCGTCACCCTTGTTACTTGAGGAAGTGTTCTGCACTTCAGTTAAACATCCTGAAGCCAAAGAAAAATGTGTTAGTCACAACTGGGAAAGATTCAGTGGGGATATCTGCTGACAATCCTGTTAGGTCAACAGCCCATGGCGTTGACAGCCTGATAGTCTTAAAACTTAGAAAATTACAATACTGCAAAGCTGACAACTGCTGCTGGCAGAAATCTGAGGGTGACTTGTCGCAGCAAATGCACGCACAACTCCTGATCAGCCAGGGTAAAAATCTGAGCCTGGAAGGTACTGAATACCTTCACCTGCTGCTATGTGAAATGTAAACTGAAAATGATCAAGCTGCAGATGGACTGGGACAAGATTTTTCTTATAAGACCATATGCGCAGTGCTGTGCCTGACGCTCCATTACAGGAAAGACAGTGCAAATTACAGGGAGTTCAGCAGACAGCCAGCGAGATGGCTGGGGCTGAAGCACTTGCTCAGTGAGCAAAGACTGAGGGAGCTACACTGTTCAACCTGAGAAGAAAAGGCTGAGAGGACATCTTACTGCCTTCTTAAATTAGTGAGTGGGAGGGTATAGAGAATATAGAGCCAGGTTGTTCTTGGGGATGCACCGTGAAAGGCCTGCAGATGACACATTATGATTGTACTAGGAAAATCTTTTCACAATAAAGATGTTCAAATGTTGGAATAGAAATCCAGAGAGGTTGTGAAATCTCAGCTTGGTAAATTAAAAAAATCAGATAGATGAGGTGTTGAGTAACCCGATTTTAGCTGGCCTTTCTTTAAGCAAGGCATTGGACCAGGTGTCCTCCAAAGGTCATTTCCAGCCTTGATTATCCTTTCACCAGGAAGAACTGTTATTCCAGAGATCTAATAAAAGCTCTGGCCGCTGACATATTTTATGCTTTTGTACAAAGTTAAAATGATAAAGGACTTGGAAAGAGTTAATGCTTAAAACTATTGATCAGTTAGTGGAAGACATTAACAAACAAATGTTCTATGGACAACAAAAGGAAATAAAAATCTGGCAAGCTTAAGAAAAAATACAAATCTTTTAATTTTGAAAGAATAAAATACATCCAGGGGACTCAAGCATTGTTTATGAAGAAGGAAGTTCATTGAAAATGTTTCTTTCCAAAACCATCAAAGTGGGATTGTTTGACTTTTTACATTTTTAAATGTGAACTGTGACTTAGAGTTCAATTTTTTCAGTCCTCTGAGAGAAACTCTTCCAGCTCCATAATGGCAGAAATAATCTGTAAACATTATGAGGTAGAAGAAAATTTTCTTTATCACACATTAGTTGGCTAGAGAGTATTCACAGAAATCTCTGAAGCAAGCAGCACCAAAAACTTTTAGGGTCATACTGGGTGAACCAGCTGAGCAAGAGAAGTGTACACTTACGGTAGAGCTGTGCCCTTCCCTATTGTCAAAAGGTAAAGTTGCCTCTTTGTTCCACTATTGATTGCAGCCATTTGTTATCTTCTGAATCTCCAGCCTTAGAGTGAAATTTGTCAGGTTTATCCTCTTCCAGAAGGTCACATTCAAAACAAGTTCAGCTATTTTTGTGTACAAAATACATGTTAAGTAAAAACGCTGCATCCCTTTTATCCATCCTCTCTTTCTTCTACCATCGTTTATTCTTATCCAAAGTTTTTGATTTAATCTGCGTGTTTGGACAATTGAATAACACTTAGATTGAAGCTGGACAGTTTTTGCTTGCATTTTGTTGTCCTTCCTCCATTACGCTAAGAACAATCTGATTGTATTTATGCAGCCTCTGAGCTTTTCCTTTTTAGTTCTTGCTGAAATATACTTCTAATCTCTGCATGGCAATTTGGATAGTTTAGATTTCAGAATGGACTGCTCCCAGCAGAGTCCTAAAAAAACCTCGGGGCCCAACTATTTGTAACATCTATCACTTGGTCGTGAGGTGGCATATGCAGGACCTCAGCTAATCCATGGAACAGATTACTTTGGAATGGCTGAACAAAGACCACAGGTGTGTGTGCCTTTATTAACAGATACAAATGGGATCATTTTTACAGTTTGCAGTAAAATGTCTGTTACAGAACATCACAGCACCTACTTTTTTTTGTATGGTGGGCATGGCCGTGTCCCTTTCCTGTTCAGGGACATCAGGGTCTCTTTCTGACTGCTACTGTAAAACTCCATACCAGCTGCTCCATCTTGAGGGACAGGGCAAAACAAGTAATCCAGTTAAAGTAATATCAGGACTGTAGAGGGCACATCAGACTTGAGAGACAATCATTGGACTGGAAATACTTTCCAAAAATCTCCTGCTTTTGTAGTCTTAAAAGTAAATTTGGAGTTAGTTCAAGTGCCCACCTTAACAGCCAGTCAAGTCCTGACAATGACTTGCTACCAGAACTTCATCAAAACAGCAGAAAGAAAAAACCTTCCCACATGGGACCCAGCAAGTCACTAAAAATCCTCCAACTCACTACAACCTCTTTTCAGGTAGTTGTACAGAGTGATAAGGTCTCCTCTGAGCCTCCTTTTCTCCAGGCTAAACAAGCCCAGTTCCCTCAGCTGCTCCTCATAAGACTTGTGCTGTAGACCCTTCACCAGCTTCATTGCCCTTTTTGAACGTGCTCCAGCACCTTCTAATATGAGCAGCTGCTCCTGGAGGTGCTTCTAAACCTGTGTCTTTGGTGAAAAGAGACAAGATACAATAAAGAACTATTTTTTCCTGTAGTAAGAAAAATAGCTCAGCTGAAGAAAATAGGGCCATGCTTCCATTCAGCTTGCCTAATGACATAAGATAATGTTCAAATTCAGGTCAATGGTCCTTGGTCTGAATTAGGCAGAAAAAGGCATTTACCCTCGATGTCTCACCTGTGTAAGTGAACAGCCAAATCATTTCCATACTAGCCAGGGGAGGAGAGCTAATAGAGGATCTCTGAGCTGGTTTTAAACATCTCTACGTGAGCTACCAAGTTCCAGTGGTGAGATTTGCCTGGTGGTTTGCTGATTCTGAAAGAACAGCACCATATCATCATCCACTGATCCAAAGCTCTGACTTTTTTGCAGCGCAATGGAGATGACACAAACACCTTTTTTTTTTTTTTTTTTTTTTTTTTTTATGAACTGTTTTGTATAAAATACTTATCCCTGTATATATCTGGAGCAAACGAAGTCACCGTGGTTACTCTGTTGACTGTATAGTTTCACATTAATATAATTAAAAAAAACCCACTCCAGATTAAACCCTTACTAAGGAGCGATAGTGCAGTCCTAGGATATTTCCTTACCTGGAACCACTACAGAACATCTTATGAGGCAGTCCGATTCTCAACTTCACTTTTAAAGGATTTATTGGAAGCACAGGCATTTTCTTTTTGTCCTGCGTGTGTATTAGTAACCAAAAAAATCCATGTAGGAAATCAATGTGAATTAAGATTGTTAACTCCCAGTTTTAAAGGGAATGAAGAGAATACAGTGAGCTGGGTAGCTTAATTGCATATCTTTCAGAGTTCTTGAAAAATATGGGCTTACTTGCTATACTTACTGCCTTTATTATCCAGTACAATGTGTAAGCAGAAATCTACGAGAGTCAATTAAGGTTTTGAAGAAAAGTTTTCTTTTCTTTTCCAAACGAAAGTGTCATACATCATGCAATATCAACTCCAGTGTCAGACGGGTAGAAATTTACTGCACCATGTCCCCACAGTGAAAATTTGCAACTAGATTAATGTTCCTTTAGCTGGCATTAAATCAATTCCATACATATGCTCGTATTTTCACCAGTGACATTCTGCAATAGCTGATGTTTTGTAAGAACAGTAAGAAAAAAACCTTAGCAGGTTTTATTCAAGCTTCATATGTGTATACATATATATACGTAAATATGCGTGCATATATATATATACAGCTGAACAACACATTTCATGCTTCACTTGCTACACAAGTCTTGAGATTTCAAAATAATCCAACTTGCTTCATGTTTTTCATGGCGTATACACTATTTATTCTCAGTACACCTTCACACACCTGAGAAATTTCTAGAGTTACATATATTTAATCTGGATAGAAATGAATTTGTTTTTTTTTATCCCAGTTTATTGAAATTGCTCTTGTCATGCAACTTACACCTCAGCAACTGACATATGGGGATAAAACTGTCACACGTCTTCCTACCTGATGATCACCACACTGTAGTTAAATTCATCTTGGCTAGTTCTCAGTAGATCAATCAGATAACAGCATTCTCCATGACATCACGTGCAAACTGCCCAAGGAGGTTCTGCCTGTCTGTGCTGGTTTGCCCTTTGACCAGGGCAAAGCAATCTCCTGGAAAGGACTCCAAAAAAGTCATCTTTCTTGAGTACACCTTCTGAAGAAAAGACATTGAGAAGAGCAGGAATCAGCTTAGTCTGTCCTCATGGAGCAGCCAGTGCAGCCAAGAGGGCAAAACCCCTCACCTTCCTCCCCCGTTACTCATCTGACAATCACTCGGGCCATGAGGAATGGTTTGTCCAGCGGTGACATCACCATGACATCACTGGTAAACAGATCACAGGAATTTTCTCTCCTCAGTTATCCTGCAGTAGATAAAACCATACCAGCTGTTTAGGTCGTCAACAGCTATAGCGGCCCCAAGAGGGGCATTAAACTGGTGAATCCAGGCAACAAGAATCTTCAAAAAAACCAAAAAACTTCTGTGTAGGCATCTCACCTAGAGTATCTGATCTGAAAAAGACCTCATTTTATCTCACAGGAGTAAGTCTAATGGGTGGAGAAAGCACTGCAAGCGAAAAGCAAATCAAGCCCAAGATTTGCAAGTAATGCTGCTGTGAATTTGCAATGGAGGAATTTACTGGGATTTAAGGATTTACAGGCATTCAAGTACAGATATATTCTGTGCTGAGACTTGCATGGATGTAGGGATAATGTAGAAAAGACAGCCTATAGATGGATATCTCTGAATATCCCCAGGGAAAAAAACTTCCTTTTCCAGCATTACAGAGGTGGAATGAGAGACCTGTGAAGGACTGTGAAGTGTCTTAGAGTGACAATGGCAAGTGCTGATCTTTTGAAGGCCATCCTCAGGTAGCAAGTGAGCTGATCTAGATATTTTATTGTCTGATCTCCATTCTGTAGTATCTAAGCACCTCACAGACAGTGCCAGCAACCAGTCTGATAGGAAACACTCTGTATTTTAAGAGGAGGGAACTGAAATATAGGGAAGACTACCAGAAAATTTCTTAATCGGCATTACTATTCAGGGATACAGGCAATCGGCCACAAACCTGAAATGTGTTGACTTTCCTTATATATCTGAATTTTATGGCAGAAGGACTATAGCCTGGGGAAGCAGCTCTTTCTACACACTGAAAATTAGTGGATAAGGTTTCCTTAGGATGCTACTCTACACTGATGTGACGTATTTCTGTGAGTAACTAAGGTTATGCATCAAGTCTCTCACTAACTTTGGGAAACAAACTCAAGCAGTGTGAATGCCTGTTTTGCATGTAGTTTTCTATCTTTCCATGTTGTTTCAGCTATGTTGGTTAATATCTGATCAAACTCAGTCTCTGGGTTTCTAAGTGGCACCCAGAAATGAATTAATCCTCCTATTTTCTTCCAAGGAGGGATATGATTTAATTCTCTGCAAGATTTCATATGTCTTTTGACATTTATTTCTCAACCCTTTGTCCCATCATGATGGGACTGTGTTTTTGCCAGCACAGTATACAGTTAATATCTAATTACTGGAAAGAGAGACATTTGTGGTTTTTTCTGACATGTGACTCAAGAAGAAACTGACCCATTAAGCATTTGTGGTTGCAAATTGCTTGAATGACTCACTCTCAGCTTTGATCATCAGTGTTGATGGAAAGAGAGGCTCTCTTCCATATGCATTCATTATGGAAAATCAAGATGAGTACCAACAGAGGCATTATGAGTTTAATTCCTTTCTAAGATATGCATCCTAGAGGTTGCTTTTTTATTCCTATTTTTCAGTGCAAGGTGAACTATGCAGTAGCAGAATTACAAATGAAAAGGTGACTGCAAAAATCCTCAAAGATTTGACAGCCTTGGAAGACAGCTGACTTTAAAATGTCTGCCAGCAGTGTGCGTGGAACAGCCAGCGCGCTGGTTCATATGCTTCCAACTGCTTTATTCTTCTTAAGAAGGTTTTTCACAGTTTCCACATAGGGTACTGTCTCTAAACATAATGATAAGCTGCACCAGAATTTTATTTCATTAGTTTATGCTTTGGAATATGTGCAATGTGTGGTGTCTACTGATTCTTTAGCTCTGTTGCGCTTTGAGGTTTTACCATGTAAGAGTATAGGAAAATAAATTCTGAGCATTATATTAGTTTTAGACTTTGTTCTTCAAGTGTTAAATTTTTTATTTTCGTTGCTACTTCTTGGGGATTTTTTTGTTTATATATGCACTCACACACATACCCATACACACGCTTCCTCTATCATCTCGATTGCCTATCCTGCCTTTTTTATAAATCACTTTTTAAAATTTCTGACTATTCTCTGTGTCATATTTAATTTAATCCAATATTTATAACTGTGGTAAGATGAACAATCACCCAATGCTTTTCTGTGCATGGTTTGAAGCAATTTTCATAAATAAAGATTTAATAAAAAGCAGGTTTCATTTTTTACACTCTAATTAAAAATTAAGAGGAAAAAAATAAAAGTAGAGCAATAAAAAATGGACCAAATTCTTCTCTCAATTGCATGCACTAACGTGATTGGATTTGCTGGATTTACTTTAATTTAAAATGTGCGTAGGGGGAAAAAGCAGAGCTTGGAATTACCATTTATGAAATGATGAGCTAGCAGCAATAACAGGGTAGTAATTAAAGAGTGCCTCTAGCGCACTCTTTCGAAGGAGCTCATATGCCTTTGCTCACTCTCTGGGAGTGTTACCTGAAAATTTATTAAACAGAAATCTTAAAGTTTAGCAAGGCAGCCAAAGATAAGCAGAGACCAGGAAATTATTTGCTACTGTTGAATTACTGCAGCTCGGTTGACTAATAGTAATGGGTAGTGGTGTCTTGGCCGTGGTGACCACTCCTCCTTTGCTGCAGCATCAGGGTGCTTGTTGCATATTTCCTCACTGCTGTCCTATGCTGCTGTGTGGAATGCACCAGGGACTGTGGAAATATCATCCATTATGGACTTCTCATTTACAAGGACCTCATTCTTACTCCCTGGAGACAGTTTTGTCTCAAATGGCATGGTGCAGATAGGGGACTTTGCACAGACAAAGCTCAAATTCTAGTTGTTACTCAGAGGAACTTCTCAGAAGCAAGGTGGAATATATACAAGGAACTGGAGCAAGCAATTGGAGTGGGGAAATCCTTACCCTCACTATGTGAAAGGTTCTGAAAAGGGCCACTCAGCCATCTTCACTTTTCATTCTGAGTGGAGCACAGACACCACTACATGCTTCCCACAAGTAAATTTTGTGCCCTAGTTGGACCATTTCAGTATTTTGTTCTCTTCAATAAAACACAAACCAAAATTAATTCCGATGCTCTAGAACAAAATACATTTTTGTGGGATTTTCAGAGAAGAAGATTGTCCCTCTGTCATTCAATTGCAAAGCTCCCACTGACTTTTCTGGAATCCAGTTTTCCCCTCAGAGTTTCCAAACACTCATGGGATTGAAAACACAGTCCTCTACATAGACTTTTCCTCATTGTATTAGTTACTCCAGGGGACATACCGTGCTACCATCACACACACCCACTTACAGCATGGTAAACAAGACCTTTTTTTTTTTTTTTTCTTCCTGAAAGGGACCTTTAAAAGTGATGTAGTCCAGCTCCTCAGGGTGGGTCGTCTAGTCCAACTTTCAGCCTATTTGGTGCAGCAGGACACTTGATTCCACATAAAAACATAGGAGAACATGGTGGGTTTTTTTGGAACATGTTAAAAACTGTGTAGTACATCAAAGCTATTTATCTCTGCAGTGTGGCATGGGGGATAATGGCAGTTCGTACGGCATGATGCAGACAGTGCGTTGGTGTGGAGGAGCCATTTACGTGCAATTAAGTGAGCTTAAGTTGCCAGGGCTGCAAAATTTGTGATGTAGTTTTCTAGCACACTGTTGCATGATGACTTTTCCTTCTTGATAAAATGGTGTCTCTGATAACTGACAAAAATAGTGGGCATGTGAGGGTTTGAGATGGCAGATGCCTCTGTAGATTCCACAACTGTGCTCTGCATTATTATTATGGGGCAAACAAGGGTAAACAAGAGTAATAACACCTGAGAGGTGTTTGAAATTGTTCATAAACACATAATTCTTTCCTTTTCTAGGAGAAAAAGCACTAAAAAAAAAGGCAAAAGAAACACCAAACTTACTTTCATCTCAAAACTTGTCTGATATTGAGTAATTTTGGGTGTATCTGAGAAAACCAAGGTTCACTACTCTAGAAAGAAGAGATGAGTTGAAAACCACATTTGAATCTGTGATTCTGTGAATCCAGTCCCTGTACCATGGACTGTACCATAGGAAATGCTTTATAAGCCAGTGTGGCCTGTTTGAATCTGAAAGGGTTACATTGATGTCTGGAATTGCCATTTGCCCAGTTCTGAGAAAAATCTTTCCCCAGTGGGAGTAAAATCCCACAATTATCACAGTGGAGGAAAATGTATAACAGTGAGGGGACAGGGCTATCTCACATGTTAAAAATGACAATATTCCTTATGGGACAACACATGACTTAGGGAAGTGGAACACTTTTGATCTGCTAAATACTTAAGAGTGAAAGTTCCAGTCCTAAGGGAGAGAAGGAACTCTCTTATAAATTAAAACATTCTCATCTGGATTATTAAATAGTTTCTCAGTGGGAAAAGAATAAAATTAGGAAGAGTACTTTTAGTGTGAAAATTGTAGGGCTTTTGTGAAACTGCTTTCTTTTTGGAGCAATGAAAAAGGCTTCTCATGGTTTTTTACTAGACTGTGTAAAATCATTCATGGTAAGTCTTCAAAGGGCCTTGCAAACATTACCTAGGTGTTGAAATGCTGCATATGAAGGAGACAGGCAGTATATTGAGTGATGGAATGGAATATCAGAGAGGGAGCCTGGGGTCTGTGTAGCTCAAAGTGACTGGAACCTTGGAGGTTATGTGTTAGCTCACATACCATTTTGCTGTGAGGCTAAACCGCTTCGGGGAATAGCATTGAGGCCACTTATTCTTTTAATGGCTTTGCAAATGGTGCTTATAACTTTGCAAGACAACTATACCTGGGTAAGAACTGAAGACAGCCAGAAACTAGATGCAACATAAAGCTTTTTCACAGAATTACAAATAATTATTGTAAAAATGGAGGATTATAATAAGTAAGTCAGCACATAACCCGTCAAAGACCATATTTCTTTATGCTTTATATACCTACATATACTGACATCTATTATTTTCTGTTGCAAGCAAGTAATAATAATCCTGTGTCTGGCTTCATAAAAGATGTGAATTTGCAAATATGTCTGCATCAATATATACCAATACACAGTTGGCTCACATTTTTTTGCATTTAGCTGTACTTTTGGAGAGCTACTCTCATCTCCTACCCAATATAAACCTGTCAGATTGTCTGTTACGCTAGGAGACCATTTATGTTTCTACTTGTGCATAGTTAAACCATGGTTTGCAAGAAGCTCTTTGAGTCTAACTCGTTCATGTGTATGCATATGTCTGTCACTGGTTTTCTTTAGTTCTTTAGATTAACCAACACTTGGGAACTGGCAAAGTAAAATTGGGTGCTCAGAATCAGAGCTTTTCCAGAGCTCTTTCCTTTCAGACACAGGCAGACATTGAAAGGTTAAGAGATAAAGTTTCTTGTTTGCTATAGACTTAGTGCAGTATGCTTTATGCTGACTCTGAAAAAGTTTTTAATAAAGCCTTGTGGGATTAGGAAAGGGGGCTAAAAAAGTAGTCTGATTATATCAGAATCAATTAAATGTGCTATAATCCTCATTCTCTGATGACAAACTTTTAAAAGAAATGAGTTACCCTGTACTGCAGTTTAAAACACAATTTGAGAGTCTTTCACTGACTCCTAAAACATGAAAAAGTATGGTATGAGAAAAAAAAAAGTATATATTATCAAAGTCATTATTTTGACACTGTTATCACAGTAGAAACAACTGCTCAGATTTCTGCATATTCACTGATCTATATTTCTGTTTTTTTTTTTTTTGCATTCTTCAATTTAGGTCAGCCTTTCAAAGCAAAGTCAGTCATTCTTCTCAGAGGTAGAGCACTATTTAACTTAACTTTTCACAAGCAGCTCAAAATGTTTCATTGTTGTCTGAAATGTGACAGTACAATCCTCTAAAAAAAAATAGAATTTCTTCTAGAACAAAACTCAAATTCTAAAGATCTAATCAGAAAGAAAAAAAAATTTAAAAAGAATTGAAAGATTCAAACCTCTACTAGCAGAGAAATACAATTTTGCTGCCTACAAAGTATGTGCCAGAGAAGGTTTTTTCAAATCTGTGCAAGATTTTTCTCCTTCTCGATATAATATTTATGTTGAAATAAACCTCCCATATATACTAGTATGTCTATCAAGTGTGGGCTTAGTAACTTCTGCAGTGGTGAGGTAGCAGCAGGCACCTTAGTCTGGAGGTGCAGCCTCTATAAGAGGCAGACCTTTAAAAGTGGATTACTCCCAGTTATAAAACAATCTTTCTTTTGCTTATTAAGTTATTTCAATACATCCCAAATCCTAATCCTGCTGAAGCCTATAGATTTTTTTCCATTAAACTCACTGGCAGTGAATGGAGCCCTAGTGTTGCTTAAAGAGTAGCTTGTGAGTAGCTGTTTTTCCTTCCTCTTTTTTTGTACAAAGTGGCTCATATTTGCTCTTACTAAGACAGTAGTGATGACGAGCCATGGGAGAGTAGGTCTCTGTAAGATTTTAAAGATAAACATAGCTGCAGTTTGCTTCACTATTAAAATGGGTGATAATATGACATTTATCGATTTGTTTGGCTCAATAAATGTCCCTGAGCCCACTGGGAGCAGCCCAAGCATTGCTGTGCTTATCCTCTAACAAGAAAACACTGGGATGCAAAGGATTGGGTTGTTTTTTCCTTCATGGGATCCTCTGTCCTATTACAGCTAAATTTGAAAAGCTTCAGCCCTGACAACAGCAGATGAATCCTGTTGGTCCTGGCATGATGTATCTTCCTCGTAATCATGTGTGCGTGCGTATTTCCCATTAGCTGTAATAAGGGTTATGTATTGAGAGCAGATGCTATTATCCAATAACTGTCTCATACTATTATATCTAGATTTATTTAAATGCTGTTGTCTGCCCTTACCATGTGAGCCCATGTGAGCATTAGAGAGCAGGTTTCCACAACAGACCATTGAGAAAACTCTCTGCTGCTGATCATCGCAGTGCAAGGATGCATTTCAGATCCATAAGGCTTTTTTTTTCTGAAGATGACTTCACTGGTGTCAGACAAAGCCTTGAACCACAAAAGATGAGTGTTCCACTTACAACAAAACAACAGTTCAGAATCATCTTGATTTTGAGAACGTGCACTTCAATGTTAGATATGCACTTGGAGCAGCTTGTGCATGGGTGGGTTTTTCAACAGAATTAATAAAAAGGTAGAGGTTGGAGAAATCAAAAAATAATCTACGACAAGTTTACTCTTGAAGTGAAAGTGCAATTTGGTGTGAGCTGTATTCCCTCACTTTCCCATTAGCGATTAGTGTCCTGAAGTATAAAAAAGCTCACTTTCCAGCTCAGGTCAGTCAGGAAAACAGGTTATTAAAAAAAATTCTGTGAGAACTCAGGGAAAAGTAATGGGAAATGTTGTGTTTCATAAAAAAGGCAAAGAAAGAAAGAAAGAGACAGAGAAGAGAGAGTGTGGGAGAACAAAACCAATAAAGAAACACAGTTATTGTGCGAGAGTAGCTCAGCATGGGGAGCTGAAGTGATTCAGGGGAAGGTGGAGGTTTTCTTATGATACACGTTTTTCATCTCAGTCAAATTCCCTCCTCCTATGTGACATGAAGTTTCATGATGCCGACCGGTCTTCTTGTCACATTTAGCCCAGGGTATATAATGTTCTCAAACTCACTTTGCAAAATGTTGCTGGTTCTCCACTCTCTAGTTAGGAGGTTTCAGGTAAAGCCAGCTAACGCAGAATGGAGAGCTATCTTTGCTTTCTTCACTACCGAGTCCTGGGACTTCTCCCTACTCCAAGGGACAAATGGATAGAGAGAGGAAAAGATCACAACCTTCAAAACACCTCATTTTATATATTTACCTGAGTATAAAATTATTGTTCACTAGGCAGAAAATGTAGACACTGAGCTCTAATGGCCAAATTTTCTAATTAGAAGGCACTCAGAAATACAGATCTTTGTTTCCACAACAGTAACAGCCCAGGTTCACCTCTGTGTTGTGTGAGTGGGGTGGCAGTTTCTTAGAAGATTCCTTGAGACAGCAGGATTGGGATTTACTAGTGTCTCCTCAAAGCATAGGAGTCAAATATAATCCTTCTATTTCATAGCCAGGTTCTTTTTTCTCTCTAAGATGACCAGGAGTCAGCTTTGAAAGAGAGCCAAGTCTTATGAATTTATAAGAAAATACCTTAACACATGAGTTCAGCCTCTGGCTTTATAACAATTGAAGTTAATCCAGTGACAGTTGTCAGTAAAAAATTCCTGTTTATTCATGCAGTTCCTTAACGTGGGTGAAAATCTGTGGCTGAGTTGGATCTATACAGTTTTAAACAACTAGTGTTAATCTTGTGGATGACTTACTTTTTGCATAAAGCATTTTTTTCCTGAATATATATAATGTGCTGGGGAGGGTAAGCACATGTTCATGGTTAAATCTACTGAACACTCCAGAACAACAGAAGGAATGACCTTACTGACTGGGTCTTTAGGTGAGTGAAGGAATGTTGCTCTGATGATTTTCTGGTGTTTCAACCTTGCAGGGCCATTTTTTTTCAGCACAGATGTCTGACTAGCCTTCTAAAGGCCGAGGTGAGCAATTCCACAGGGGAAGCAAGTCAGGCATTCAAGAAATGAAGAGCTGTTGAATCCACAATACTTCTGTCTGCTTTTCTAACACAAATCCAGACTTAACAGATGGATCCTGAGGTCTGTTTCATGACCTCCCATGCCGTCATTGAGATAGGAGATCTCCACTGCAATTACTAGTAAGTTCCTTTGTCTTCATCTGTTATGAATGTTGATTCCCTGGGGAGAACATGGTAGCCAAGAAACTGAGTAAGGCTGACATTGTGGCTCTGAGGTAACAGAATGGACCCATGCAGTAGAATGTTATCCTTTATTTTCGGGTGGGTAATTTAGTATTTCTCATTTTATTTTTTTAAACTGCTTTTGCTGGTCCTTCTCAGTAAAAATGTGGTTAAAGGCTAACATTCTACTGCATGGAGAAAGGCCAATCATAAAAAAAAAAAAAAAAAAAAGAAAAAATAAAGAAAGGAAGGAGCTAGGTCTACTTTGATGTGAGCCCATCAGCAAATTGTGCAAAATGCAGAATGGTGCAAGCTTCAGAAAGATTCAAGGATTCAAGCAACAGCTCCCTGCTCCAAAGCTGAGTGGCTCTATCTGCACTTGTGCAATTGCAGTCATTGCTTCGGTTACATTATTCCTCCTCAGCCTGTGTTTTTCTCTATTTCCCCTGTCTATTTTCTGAAGAGGCAATTGTTGTGAATGGTGGAGAAGGTTGAGTGCCTAACTGAAATAAAGGAAAATTAGTTTTTAAGGAGAGTAAATTGGATAGAATAGGACCCGTAAGGGTAACAAGCTGGCGATAATTCAGTGTAGTCTTCCTGTTCTTCTCCTGTTTATTAAATATTCTTATTGACTTCTGCTTCTCAGTACTCTATGTTCTGTAGTGTACTAAATTACAGTAACTGAATATTCTGTCTACATATGCTGACTGGTCATTTGAGAGATGAGTGTACTTAAGACAGAAATGCTTTCCTTTAGTACTTGCATCTTTGAAATGCCTATTATAAAATGTACATCTGTGAGAAGGAACTTCTCCCTGCCGAATGAGATATAATTCTGAAAAAGCTACAGAGCTAAATAAAATAATATACTTTAAGAAGCAACCTTCTTTTTGACTCACAGTTCTCTTTCCTTGCCACCGCTATAACTATGAATAGGAATTAACGCTAGTGCCTCCATATTCATACCTTCCCTCCAATAAAAGAAGCTCTATCACACAAATGTTCCAGAAAGCTTAACTTCCATTTGTTATAACCTAAAAATAATGATAGACTTTCCCAGGCTTTATAAATGTTACTCTATCTTACTTGGGAAACAAGACACTCTAATGTCAGTCTCTTTTGCCAATGAACAATAAAATATACTGGGCCAAGGAATGTTCTCAAACACAAGCAAGAGTTTAGCTGCAGTGTTTAACTGTTACTATATTCTCTAGAATAGCTTTAGAGGGTACATCTAAATATCTTCTGGATGATGCCTGGACATGGCACAGGGAATAGCATAAGCCAATGACTACTCTCAGGAGACAACATAGATGAAGCCATCACATTCTTGAGTGATAAGTCTTGCTCCATGGATTTACATTGTTGTTTTGTAGTTAGACAACAAGTCTTGGCCAATTTTCTTTATTACTACAGAAGAGATTAAGCTTTTCAACTTTTTTCCCTTTTCAGAAGAAGTGAAGGAAGACAAGTGCCACTTCTCTCTCTTCCCTAACTACTGTACTGGTCTGCACAATTCTATTCCCATTCATGTTCTTAGCTAAAAAGAGCTTTAAAAATTTGTTTTACTTTTGGTGTACAGTGGTAGAATTTCAGCACCTTTACAACCAGCATACCCTGTTCCCAGGAGTTGGAGCATTTGCTGGGAGGGTACAGCTTTGAGGCCTCTCCTCCTGCTGAAAGAATTGAAACCAAGTCTCCCAAGGGCCAGATAGCTATATGAGCATTAGATTTTAAAACAGGGTGGAATTTCCTTAAGCTGCATTTTTTTTTTTTCCATCTTCACTCTCATCTGATACGTTGGTTATGTTCTGAGAACACTTTTCACAAGAATGTCCGAGAGGAGAAAAACGAGGGGAGAAATGCCTGATTTCTGAATCCCAGTGAAGCTTGTTTGTTAATCAGATGTTGAACTGCTCAGCAAAAAATGCAGCAAAAAGCTAAGTGTTCCTCCATTTGCTCAGAGATAGAACTTGCAGGCTCATGAGATATTTGGGATTGAAAAGAATCACATTTGTGAACTCTAAGTGCCTCCAAATGTGGATGGAAGAAGTACATTGCTTTAGAAAGAGATTTAAAATTATGATGTATAAATATAAATTCTATCTCTTGATGCCCTCATGTTATAGGACTGCCTTTATTTCCTAGTTTAGTGATTGAGGTTTGTCCTTGCTTCTCCTGCAAGACCATTCCTTGTCTTCCACTTGCTGACCTAAATATGTGCTCTGTCTTGCTTAGCTGCCTCTCTAGCAGAGGTTAAATCTGCACCCAAATGAGAATTCAACATCTACAAATTCAACATGCACTGAGTAATTTGAGTGCAGCTGTTCAGAAAACATTTAGCTTTCTGTTACCGATCTCTCTTTTTGATTTTGAGTACCAATCTGTTAAACCAAATACAACACTCTCCCACTGAACTGTACCCCAGGGCCCCACATCTCTCACAAAAGCCAGGAGAATTTATTTTGATTATAAAAATCACAAAACATATACAGTATTTTGTTGGGGAGGAGGATATTTTTGCAATAGGAAGTAGTTTGTTACCTGTTTTCAGCCACTTTATACACAATTGTATGCAAGCATGAGATAAGTATATTTATACAATTATTGTAAGATGCTGTGCCTAGACAAGTGTCTGAGCTCTGGTACCTAAACTTAGAGAAATACTCGGGAGTAGAGAAAATAATTCTGTTCCCTCTATATACACACAAGTTTTAGTTTTTGTACCCCTGGGATTCTCTAAATCAGTTAAGGCCATGTAAGTGTTTTGTTTTATTTTTCCCATGTGCGAACATACTTAATTTCTTTGGCATATTTAAGGTAATAGACTTGGGATTTTTCTCAGCCTTCCCAGTTTAAGGCATCCTTTAACCCCATACTGTAGTGTTCAGAAACTATAGATGCTAGTTCGTCTGTTTGCATGAGAAGAATTGTGAGTAACGAACCAAACCTATCAGGCTCAGGTCTTTCTCAGTGTGGAAATCATACCATGTAATTCAAGTGTCTATTTTATCACTCCATCATGGGAGAAAAAAGAAAATGAAGAGAATAAAAGTGACCTGAGTGACAATAACCACTTAGGCACAGCAGATTTCTTTCCTAGGCTTTTCCAAGATGCAGGATTTCCAGACTAGTTGTCACTTGTTTCCTTCTTATGAGTCACAGGGACTAGACCTGGAAGAGTTATGAGTCATTCTCTCGAGTCTGCTATTGAAGAAAACCTCACCATCTAACCTCTAGTTTAATGAACTCACAGAGAACGCAAAAGTACGTAGACAACTTTTAAAATTTTGATTTTCCTTTCAAGACTCAAATATCTTTAAAAAAAAAACCATCTAAAGAATGTGAGTTTGGCCACATAGTTGACCTTGGTTTATGTTCCAATCATTTCAGGATAAATGGACACTCACTGAGGCCTGCAAGCTACCCATGAGATGCACAAGTGACAGTAAGGGTTTCTGTTGAGTTTTCACATCTCACAATCCTTCTGAAGAGAAGTGATAATTTGTAAGATCATTGCTTTTGCTAAACCACCTAACTGCTGTTATTTTGTTATACCATGTTCATTTCACTGAGGTACTTCAGCTTCCTGCATCTATGCCCCAAAATGACTCAAAGCAGAAGTTCTGCAGAGATGCCAGCAGTCGGAATAGAAAGAAGCAAGGAGTAGTAAAAATCTGTTAAGCAAGGGAAGAGGACAGGAAACCAGAAGTTACTCTTACTTTCCTTTATTGCCACCATAACTGTCTCTTGTTACTAAAACTGAAGTCTCCAGAGCACAGGAAATAAGTGAAAAGACTTCCATCGACATGAGTATATTCTTGAATGTGTCATATTCTGGATCTGTACAGGAGGAAGAGAGTATGCTGGAAGGAATACAACCATTTACTAAGTCTGCTAATGGCTTGTTAAGTACAACACTGTGCAGGTCAGTTGAGCTATGTGCCTCCTTAAGCCTCTCTGCTGAGGCAGAAGCCATGCCAAACAACCATAACAAAGGCACAGAAGGTTAAATAATTGTAGCATGTAGGCTCTGAGAGTCCCAATGTCCAAAGGGTAAAGTGTACTGAAGAATAATCTTTAGATCATGTCTCCAATGTCAGCAGCATGTCTAATCAGGGCCTCTAAGCTTCTGGTTTTTTTTCCTATGTCTCTTCACCTATCTTCCGATGAGGAAGGCAGATTGATCTTACTGTCATGGTCTAAGTTTTATTTCTGAACCTTTTTACATGATGGCAGCAGAAAGGAGGGCAAAGGGCTAAGATCAGTTTTGTTATGGGAGACAATCAGTTCTTCTGTTCATACTAGAGAGATGCAACATACCTTTTAAAGGAATTCTTATCAGGGCTGATCAGCTTAGACTTCGCCACACTGAGCAAGCGTATCTACCTTTCATGTTTTGCAGATATCATGAGAAACCCATCTCCAAGTCTGCCTCTAGGTCTCTACAACTAGGCATTGCTCTCAGGGTAAGGACCAGGATGAAACCATAGCCCTTCTTATTCTTGTTATATGTTACTCGTGGTGAGTATGGGTTGCAGACAGCTTTAAAAACCCCTCTCTGCCTGTGCCTTTGCTTAATTAACAAAAGGAACACAGTGATAGATGAAGTAGAAAGAGCAAAGGAGGTACTGCTGCATATTGCAAAATGCTGGCACAAAGCAGCAGTACAGATATCTGCACAGCAAAAGTCCTTCAAAGACTGAGAACATTTGGACTTGGATTTCTAGGAAATAAAACTTTCGCTTGTAACCATCTCTCTGTGTTTCCTTGACTTCAGGCTCTGTAGTTATTTCCTAATCAAGATACAGTAATTAAAGTAGCTATTGTGGAAAGATGGGGGTGGAAAAGACCCTCTCTTGAATTTCTGCTTTAACAAAGCAAGTAAAACCAAGTACTATATTTCATAGTCATCCTTAATGAAGTGATATCGATGTAATAACCAATGTGATTATAGTGCATTGTTCACCACAGAAAGATTCTTCTTGGTGAAACTATAGTCTATTAAAACAGTGATCTGTTTCTGACAGCTGATGAAGGAAAGAATACAAGAAAAGGCAAGGATGACATTTCTCCTAATGAACCTTCCTAAATCCCAGGAACCAGCATTTTGTATACTCTATCTGAGCACTGGATCTGCATATTTATGTTTAACAGCTGTTGATGGACTAGGTTTCCAAGAATCTGTCAAATCACATTTTGGCATTTCTGAAATTGTGTTTCAATGAGTACCAGTATGTCCTTGGGCACTATGTGAAAATATATATCCTCTTGATGTTTGCTGAATACTTGCCTCAATTTCACTTGTGTCCCTACTCCCCCTTTTTCTTAGGTTGTGAGAAATAATGCATGATCATTGCCTATTGCCTTTCTCCAGGATTTTCAAAACTTAGATATTCTGCTATTGTATCTCTCATCATCTCTTTTCCAGACAAATACACTTTCCATTTCGTATTTGTCCATGCAGAAGATGGTTCATCTCTTTTGCAATTTTTTTTCCTTTTTGTATTTCTTGTTGTTCTAGTACATTGTTTTTGTGGTGTAGGGGTGAGAATTACGTGTAGTATATAAGATAAAGGAGTATTAAAATTGTATAAATCAGCATAATGGTGCTTTCTGTTTTCTTCTTTATGCTTTTTCCTGTAACTCCTCCTCATGGGTGTTGATCTCTCCTCCCAAAGTACAAGTAATACGACAAGAGGAAATGGCCTCAGGTTGTGACAGGGGAGGTTTCAGCTGGAGATTAGGAAACTCTCTTCACCAAAAGAGTTATCAAGCATTGGAATAGGCTGACAGGGAAGTGGTTGAACTGGATGTATTTAAAAGATGTATAGATATGGCACTTAGAGACATGGTTTAGTGTTGACTTTGCCATTCTGGGTTAGCAGTTGGACTTGATTATCTTGAAGGTCTCTTCCAACCTAAACAATTTTACAATTCTGTTTCACTTGCCTTTCTGTCTACTCTTGAGCACTGAGCAGGCATTTTTAAGAAGCGAGTCTGCATTATGAGGAATCTATGTTCAACCTCATTCTATCAAAACACAATATTTTTTGTAATCCACATGCAGAAATAAAAAGGCCTTGGAATACAAATTGAAGGATGGGTTATGAAGTTTTATTAGATAGACTCCTTCCTGGACTTGAGAAGAGCTCTCTGGTTGAGAGGGCTGTGAGTCCTCACTAAATGGGGTTCCACAGTGAATCTTATATTCCTTGGATGTGGACATCACTAAGAGAACCTCAACTTTGAGAAACGTAGTGTGGCTAAGGCAGAACCTCCTTCTAAACTCTTTCACACATGGCTGCACCAGCAAGGTACAGCACTTTTATCTCAGTTGTACATGGGATAATTTAAAGACAAAACAAAGAAAAAATAAAGAGAAAAAAAAGAAAAGAAAAAAAAAGGAAAAAAACCACAACCCAGAACTTTTCTTTCAAAGTGATTTTGTTAGTTGTTTGTCTGCAGGTTATGGCTTATCTTGAAGTGGAGCTCATGGCACCTGTTCAAGACACCAGGACAGAGGGTGTTGTTCAGAAAGGAATGAAGCTGTCCTTTATCAGTAACTCCAGCACATTCAGTATAAACAAGCTTATTCCATCTGTGCTACATCCTGTCATTGCCTGAACAATGCTGAAAGGAAAATCGTATGCCCCATTTATTTCCTGCTCCTGACATATGAAGCTCCAAGAGATTGAAAGCAGCAAATGGTTGAAAAGAAAGCAAAGAAATGAGGTAATGGCCAAGCATAGCACAACTCTCCCATCTCACTGACTCCTCCAGAGATGACAGAATAAATAGACCTGAGGGCCATGGTGATGTGAATTTTAGGTATTATATTTTGCTCTGGTTATATTGTAAGGGGAAAGAATAGCAGCCGGGGGTCTTTTGTTTCCCAGTCTCACACTGATGAGCAAAAGCAACATACTCATTTTACCAGTAGTGGATCTGAGATGCCAAGGTGAGGGAAACCAGCCTTGCACTTCTTGTGAACATGCAAGGAGTGAGTAGCAGTCCTGTCTCATTCTTGCTACCACTGCTGGAATTCAGCTCACTGACTCCAGTGATGCCTGCCTTTGCTGACGGTAAGCTGCTACAAAGATGTAGTTACTGCTTTTCCCTTTGCACTCTGAAGCGCTTGGTTTTTTGTGGTTCTAGCAAGATTGTAGTAAAGCCTGATTTCCCCAACCTGTCATACTGGCATCATTAGACATTGTGATGAAACAGTGGCATGTTTTTCACAAAAAGAAGAAAAAAGGTGCTCCATAGCCCAGTATTTGGATCCATATCCATATGGGCAGGCCCTCTGCCATACTATCTGGAATAGGGAGAAGCATCTCAGATCCACACATTGCAGGCTATTACTCACTGAATTCCTCATTCTTTCTGTTGCAGATAAAGGAAACCAAAGAAACAAATCAGTTTCTGGACATCTAGGAGAGACTTTTCTTCATGCAAGTGGTGGTAAAAGCAGCACATCACCATGAAAAGTTAAACTTTCCAAGTCTCATCTCCAAATAACCTTCAGCTTCCACAGCCTCATTGGTGAACAGAGGTAGCTCAGCCCCTCACATGACTGAAGGCAATTGTACCTCATGGATGCAGCAAAGCTTGGCACAGAAGACCAATCTCTCCGGGAGAATGTCAGTAAACTCACCAGTCTTTTGTACTCCTGTGCTTGCTGACAAGATGAACAGTTCACTGCACTGCTAATCAGCAGCAGTAAAGTGTTCTGGCCAATTCTTCATTCCCCAGACCCATAGCTAATGATGCACACTGTAACCAGAGGAAAGCAGTGTCTTTCAGTTACATAGAGTGCCTGCTTAGTGCCTAGTTAATTGGGGTGATATAGACGCTGAAACCCCTGTATAATAATTCCTCCCCACATTAGAAAAGCATGCAAACTAAGAGGAGCATTCGAATTGATATCTAGTACTCTTCTAGAAGTTTTGTGTTTTAAAAAATATCACCTCTTCTTGTCTTTCCTCAGAAGCAACTGGCATATGCACATACCAGCTGCAGCCTCAAGGTTGTGGCTCCACAGCTAGGCCACCTCCAGTTGTCTCCCCAGTAGGACGTTATTGCCTGATGAAGCCTAAGAATGAATGAAGCCTGAAAGCACTTAGCATCCAGGGAACAGAGGGATTTAAAAGACCTCTTCTTAGAAATTCTTATTCCTGTCTCAGCTGGGAGGGTACCTTTGTGGAACTAGTTTTTAATCTCTCCCCAGCCATTGTACAGGAAGCTCAGGTGCTTAATTCACAGAGGCAATTTGGCTGAGAGCTACCAAGACTTAGGTGGTGAGAACCTGCCCTTCCTGTCTTCCTCTGAATGTCTTTTAGAGTTTCTCCATGTTTTAAAGTCACAACAACTGATGATTTTTGATTATCTATGTCTGCAACACCTCCTGAAATACAATATTCTCATTTTACAGATAAAGAATTGATAATCAGAGCCTCTAAAGACTGAAGAGCCTAGTGGTCTGGTAGAAGTATCTGGTAAGAGGAAATACCCAGTGAACAGCTCCCCTCTTTCCCCTGCTTCCTGTGGCATCCTGTATTAACAGCTGGGGGTATTGGCCCCTTGTGTTAAACATGAGAAAATCTTTCATATGGCAGAAAGTTAAATTATAGTCTCCTCAATGAGCATATGACTCTTATGCAGCTGATTATCTGTTTGTTTACAACAGTGTAAGTGTATATCTTGGTGGCAATGGAGTTATATGTGGCTAATGTGGTCACAAGTGACTGAAGTCAGGCCCACAGTTTTTCAAATCTTCTTCTAAATGGATTAAGAAGGAGATCAACAACAAAATAACCTTTTCCTCTTTTTTTTTTTTTTTTTTT